>QFEY01004156.1:0-20160 GCA_003316435.1 Russula virescens | reverse complement strand
TCAGTTGACCTCTTTAAGTGTCTTAACTTATCTCTCCCTCTATACTCTTTAGGGAGTATGTCTTGCCCAGTTAGTTTTCTTTAATGCCTTAGTCTATCTCTCTGTGTGCTCTCTAGGAAGTAAGTATCTCTTGCTAAGTTGATTTCTCTGATGTTTTAACTTCTCTCTATATATGCTTTTTAGGAAGTGAGTGTGTCTTGTTCAGTTGGCTTCTTTTTATATCTTATCTCACTGTACTCTCTAGGAAGTGAGTATCTCTTGCCAGGTTGGTTTCTTTAGTGTTTTAACTTCTCTCTCTCTCCCTCTCTCTCTCTGTATGCTCTTTAGGAAGTGAGTCTCTCTTGTTCAGTTGGCTTGTTTTAATGTTTTAACTTGCTATTCTCTCCCTGTACCTTTTAGGAAGTAAGTGCCTTTATGCAATCAATTTTTTTTAGTTATCTGAACTTATTTTCTTATCTATATTCTCCAGTTTGTAAGTATCTCTAATCTAACTAGTTTTTTTTTGGTGTTCTGATCACACCCTCTGTGCTCTTCAGTTTGTAAGTGTCTTTTGCCTATGATTTTTCAGTATCTTAGTTTGTCTCTCCCTCTGTGTTCTTTAGGAAGTGAGTTTCTCTTTTCTGATTAGTTTCTTTTCATGTTTTAACCCTTCTCTCTCTTTATGCTCTTTAGGAAGTAAATTTTCCCTTTCTTATTTTGATTTCTTTTAGCACTTTAACTTATCTATCCCTTTGTGCTCTTTAGTTTGTAAGTATCTTTTAATTTCTTGGTTTCTTTTAATACTTTAATTGTTTACCCTTTATACTTTTCAGGAAGTGAGTCTCTTGCCCAGTTGGTTTTTTTCACTGTTTTAATTTTTCTCTTTTCCTGTGCTATTAGGATGTGAGTGCCATTTGCTAAATTGGCTTTTTTAGCATCTTAGCCTTTCTCTCCTACTGTGTTCTTCAGTTTGTAAGTGCCTCTTGGTTAGTTAATTTCCTTTAGCTTTTAACCTGTCTGCCTCTTATACTCTCTAGCTTGTGAGTATCTCTTGATCAGTTAGTTTCTTTTAATATTTTAATTTATCTCTCTCTGTTCTTCAGGAAGTGAGTGTTCCTTGCCTGGTTACTTTTCAGTAACTTAACTTATCTCTCCCTCTATGGTCTTTCAGTTTGTTAGTGTCCTTTGCCCAGTTAACTGTTTTTAAGTGTTTTAACTTGCCTCTCTTCATACTTTACAGAAAGTGAGTCCCTTTTGCTTAGTTGATTCCTGTTAGTGTTTTAATTTGTTTTCTCTCTGCATATTCTTCAGGAAGTGAGTGCCCTTTATTCAGCTGGTTTCTTTTAGTGTCTCAAGTTGTCTCTTTCTCTCTTCTCTAGTTTGTATGTACCTCTTGTCTAGTTGATTCTTCTAGTATATGTACCTTATCTCACTCTTTGGTTTTTAGAGAGTGAGTGCCTGTTATCCACTTATTTTCTTTTAATGTCTTAACTTGTTTTCAGTTTGTAAGTGCCTTTTGTTTACTTGATATGCTTTAGTATCTCAACTTATCTCTCTCTGTGTGCTCTTCAGTTTGTAAGTACTTCTGCTTAGTTGATTTCTTTTTATACCTTAACTTATCTGTTCTATGCCCTTCAGGAAGTGTGTGCTTTGTTAAATTAATTTTGTTTAGTGTCTTAACTTATCTTTCTCTCTGTGCTTTTAGCTTGTAAGAGTTCTGTATCTGGTTGGTTTCTTCTAGTGTCTTAACTTATCTCTCCCTTTATGCTTATTAGGAAGTAAGTGCCTTTTGCTTAGTTGGTTTTTTTTAGTATCTTAGCTTATCTCCCTCTCCATACTCTGCAGGAAGTGAGTATCATTTGTTTGGTTGAGTTTTTTGAAATATCTTCACTTTAGTCCTTTTTTGTTCTTTAGAGAGTAAGTGCCTTTTACCTTATAGGTTTCTTTTGGTGTTTTAACTTCTCTCTTTATGCCCTTTAGTTTGTGAGTGTCTCTTGATTGGTTGGTTTCTTGTAATATCTTAACTTGCCTCTCTATATGTTCCCTTCAGAAAGTGAGTGGCTCTTTCCCAGTTGATTTCTTTTATATCTTAAGTTGTCTTTCCCTATGTGCTCTTCAGAAAGTAAGTGCTCTGTTTAGTTAATTTCTTTTTATATATCTTAACTTGCCTCTTTATCTTTGCTCTTCAGAAAGTAAGTGCCTCTTGCCTATGGTAGTTTTTTTAAGGGTTTAACTTTATCTTTCACTCTATACCCTTTAGCTTGTGAGTGCTTTATTTAGAGTTACTTATATTTTTTAGTGTCTTAACCTATCCTTCTCCTTATGCTCTTTAGGAAGTAAGTGTTCTTTGCTCAATTTATCTCTTTTAGTGTCTTAACTTAACTCTTTCTTTATGCTCTTCAGTTTGTAAGCATATCTGGCTTAGCCTTTTATTGCTTTAAGTTATCTCTCTCTCTGTGCTTTTAGGAAGTGAGTGTCTCTTGCTCAGTTAGTTTCTTGTATCTTAACTTCTCTCTCTCTGTGCTCTCTAGAGAGTGAGCATCCTCTGTTTAGTTGGTTTCTTTAATACCTTTACTTATCTTTCTTTGTGCTCTCCAGGAAGTTAGTGTTCTTTGCTTGGTTAATTTTTTTTAGTGCTTCAACTCATCTCTTGCTCTCTGTTCTCCAGTTTGTAAGTGCCCTTTGTTCAGTGAGTTTCCTTTAGTGTTTTAATTTGTCTACTCTTCTGTATTCTCCAGGAAGTGAGTGTATCTTGCTTACTTAGCTTCTTTTGGCCTTTTAACTTATCTTAATCTTTAGAGAGTGACTGTCTTTTACCTGTTTATATTCTTCCAGTGTTTTAAGTTATTTTATTTCTATTCATTTGACAGGCTGTGAGTGTCTCTTATTTATTTAGTTTCTTCTAATGTTCTAACTTATCTCTTTCTTTTGTTTATTAGAGAGTAAGTACTTTTATATTTGTTTCCTTAATCTGAGTTCTCACCTTATTCTTCTTTAGACACTATATTCAAGACTAAGCTCATTTATCATTGATGTACTGTTATTATTCTATATTTTTATCGCTATTTTCTTAATACACTTTCAGCCACCTCTCTCAATATCTGGTCACAATATACACCATACATTGATTGGTATATCTTTACTATCTGCTTCTGTAATTTCTAACATCTAATGTAGTAACAATTCTTATCCTGGAGCATGCCTGCCTTAACTATGTCTCATTATCTAAACCTTCTCTCTCAGAGGCTTTAGATAAGGCATATTCTCTGTATATGGCCTCTAACACTCATCATATTATGATAAATCAGTTTTCTGCACCTTCTCAAAATTATTCTTTTGCACAATTTATAGAATTTATCCTTAAGAATCATCTTTAATAAATGCTCTGTATCTTTTTTTTTTGTTACACCTTTCTCCAAACCAACAAAAAACATAAAGAATGGAGAAAAGAACAACCGAATATCTATAAAGTAACAAAGGTTCATTTTTCTTTCATACAGAAGGGTGGCAACACCCGCAACATCAGAACAGAAAAGACCAAGCCACAACTGAAAGCTTTTTGGTAGGGATGGAGAGCAAGGGATAATTTACTAGACTATATATGGAAACGAAAAGAGGGGGAGGATTGAAATCCGGGGTCATCGAGAAAACCTGGGACTGGAGAGTGTAAGGTAGGAGGGATGAGCGAAACGGGCACAGAGAGAGCCGACGACAAGTATTTAGACGATCAAAAATGAGTTTAAAAAAACATATCTGAAGATGTCTTTTTTCCGATGGAAACCTAGAAGAGCCGAGCACAGGAAGGGCCGATGGCAAGATAACAGCGGCAAAAGACACCCGAGAGTCCGCTTCACTCTGTAAGAAATGACAACAAGAAGACTGCTCGTATAGGTAGAAGCATTCGAGGCGTTCATCCGCTTGTCTACTACGCGGCCGATGGAATGGGGATCGGGCCCGAGGTGGATACGCCCTGAGAGTAAAGAATCAGCGAATGACGTTTGTGGCTCAAAGGAAGTGAAATCCTCACCTGAGTGCGACACGCGGCGCCATTATTGCGGCCCGTCTCGAACCACCGGTCCACACAATCCTTGTGGAACACACGTCTACATGACAGCAACCTCACATCCCACTCAGCTTTATAGTCCTCCAGACAGATGAGGTACTACATTACAATCAATTTACGCTTAGCATCCCATCTACATCCCACTTTCGGAGCAGAAAAGAGAAATAAGTACGTACCCGATCGAAGCACAACGGCGTGAAACGCCCGGCCTTCTCGTACTCGGCAAGCACATTCATGCGTATCACCTCGAGGCCAGAATTATCAATGTCCTCCTTGGACGCCGTCTGTGGCTTCGCCTGCCCAAGTAACTTCGCGAGTTCGAACGAGTCAAGAGGACCTGTGCTGATCACGAGCGGGTGATTTGGCGGATAAAATAATACTCTGACAAATAATGTTCAATAACGTAAGGCAAAGTGGACAGTTGAATAGGTACATGAAGGTCGTGGAATCATGCCCATCATCGTCCTCGCGCGTCGGCCCTTCGGTGCTGCTCGAACCAGAGCCCTTGCTAAGTGTTGAACCCAAACCCGAACCTGGGCTATTCGCAGGTCGTAGTCCGCGGAGGGCATCAGCTGCACATGATGACCATCGGCACTCACGATTGCGAGTTGACTCTGGCGCCTCGCCAGGAATATCGTCCCGTTGTGCCTGATCGCTTTCCTGGGCTGAATCCTTCTGCCGTCGTTGTGCTGGTGGTGGTGTTGGTGGCGGCGGAGGTGGAGGATGCTCGCCGCGCCCATCTGTATGTCTGCGCCCGTGAGCGTGCCCGTAACCATGTACAGACTGAAGCCTCACAACGATGATCGGAACGACCGTGCTCCCATCCTGCCCATTCGTTTGTCGTACCCACAGCGAGAGGCGCCGACCCACAATCGCCTGACGGAACCCCCAATTCGGTAGACGCAGGTGGTGCTGTCGCAGGAGGTGGTACTTGTGACGAGCCTGGGGTCGGCATCCCATGTGGGACAATCATGGGCGGGAAACGATACATGCGCCACCAGTTGATACCCCCACCAGGCCTGTGCACTGAACCCGCAACGGTGCGCCCTATTGGAGTTTGAGGCGCAGAGGGCAGCTGGGATGACGGTTGAGAAGGAAGAGGTGGCAAATCCAATACGGTCTCCCTCTCAGGTTGAAGATCGTCTCCGACTTCAGGTACATCGCCAATTGATTGATGATCAAGAAGGAGATCGTCGTCATCGGGTGGGAGGGCCGGAAGACTTTCACCAAAGTCGACGTCCTCATCTGCGGACTGGCGATTGTGTGCTGATAAAGATACCCCCTGCGGGTACATCAGAGGTGGAGAGCCCACACTAACTGGCTCTACTTCTTGCTCCTGTTCTGGCTTAGACTCGCCTAAAGGCTGCCCGTCTTCCAACGTCCGTCTCAGATCGACCTGTAGGTCGATTAAAGAACCTTTGAAAGGTATCTTGGGCTGGGGACATAGCTTTCGCTATTGAGCCTGCTGCTGTCTCTACTGGCCATCACCAAGGTTCACTTCTATCGCAGGAGATGATGTACCACTAGATCTAGATCCTGATTCGGAACTGTCTTTGAGCCCCATATCCATCTGGAAGGCTCGCGCTATATCCGCGAGGACCTGCGTGTACGGGTCGACCGATGTCACAGGATTTACGCTGGGAGCAGGCTCGGTGTCGAGAGGTGGAGGAGATTCTGCGGCTGGGGAAACAGTAGTCGTAGGAGAGGAGGGACGAAGGCCGAGGCGATTACGCATGCGATCGCGATCGCGAGTCCTGCAGTGTGTGTGGGAAAAAGTGGGCGGGTTTGACCCTGGCTCTGGCTCGGGGCCTGGGTCTGCTCAGATGCGGGTGAAGGGATAGACTGCTGGGGTCCTTGAACGCCCGGAGAGTTCGGTAGGCCAAGGCCAGAATTCATGAGAGGTTCAGAAGAACTGAAAACAAGCGATACGGCAGTCGCGGCGGTGGCGAAGCTGAAGAACGATGCCATGCTCCCTATTAGCCAAAATGACAGAAATAAATGATGAAAGGACACGCACCTGGCGAGGGTTCCGAGCACATCGGTGCTAGTTGGGGAGAGGGATAAAGGGCGAGATGCGGGGACGGGAAGCTCTTCCTGTGCAAGCTCTTCGGCCTCTTCCTGCGACGTTTCAGTGGTGGGGCTCCACTCTTCCTGGTTTTCGCTCTCGGAAAGGAGCACTACTTTCGGAAGGTTGAGATTCCGGGGCGGCGTAAGAGGAGCGACACGAGCACATGAGCAAAGCCTGGATCTCAGACAACCTTCGTCGTGAGGCCAGTTCTTCCGGTGGTGGAACCGAGACGGCACTGCGGGGCATGGCATCACTGCATTCCGATCTTCCTGACTAGGAAACATCAGATGTATGCACGATGCCCTGCACGACGACAAGTGCGCCAGCAAAAGGGAAGTTGCGCCTCGATTCGGGAACCGGTGGTGGTGGTGCGGCGGCGGCGGGGACTGGAACAGGTCTAGTAGAGTAACTGGTCTTTCCACGACGTTGAATGCTTCTGTGTTGTCGCGGTTACGGCCCGGCATATTGCCCTGTTTAATGAAAGTAGGTGGTAAAGGAGCAAGGTCGTGATTGAGGGCGGAGGGTTCATTACGCGACAAAGGGGGAAGATGAAGCAGGAGGTAATGCAGGAGAGCAAGAAGGATAGATGCCTGTGGTGGTAGTCTGGAGGGACACAGTGTCGGATTGGGAGATGTTGAGTATCGAAGAACCGGAAGGAAAGAGGAAGGTCCGATGAGAGGTACTTACCAGGTCGTTTGCGCTCGCAAAGGGGGCATCAGCATCCTCTCATTGCGTTGCCCTTTCCGGTTGGCCATTGTTGCTGCGCTCGATAGTGGTACAGGTGGATCCGAAGCAATGCGTGTCCGTAATGATCCGCCGAGCTAGGGTGATTTGTCCAGCTCAGGGTACTCGTGGAGCATCGTTGCTGTTGCTGGCCCACTCATCTTTTGGCGACAACGGCCAAAAGGTCAGCGCTTGTGGCTTGTGGGCGTTGGAAGCACGATTGATGTCTGCTCCACTGTGAGGGTAGCGTTGAGAATTCAAGGAGGTGTGGAGGGAGAGCGCACGCTGCTGAGGAAGGACTTTCGCCTACTACGCTTTGTTGGAGAGATTTGATGATGGGAGAGATCGGAGTTGTGATGGGATGGAAGACGAAGAGAGTTGGGGGTAGTTGGGTGCGAGAGATGAGGAATCGTCAGCAAATGCGAGTCATAGAAGAGAGACGGGCGGCTATTACCCATTAGTGAGTCGTACGGTACTCAATTCCCCTTTTGCCCTATTGTACATATATTTTATGCCTTCATCCCAGCAACCAAAAACATGGAGAAAAAATAAAAATACGACCGAGATCTGTAAAATAACAGACTATACTAGGTCATGGAGTCATGCTCATCAACGCCCCCTCAGTAATACTCGAACTGGAGCTCTACTATAGTAATGAACGGGATTACCAGTGGATTACCGTCCTATATAGCTCCACCGAGCCAACAAATCACCGCTACGGGCTGTGCTCCTTGGTCGACCCTCCATCCACACTCCAACTTTCCTCTGCCAACACTCTTCCCATGTCCACAACCAACCAAATAGCAGGCCCTTCGCGATTGAATGATACCTTTGCCGTGATATTCCAAACTTCCTTGAGCGAGTACGAGACCGTCACAGGGAAATCGTTATCTTCCCACCCCCTCGCGACGCAGCTCAACAGTTGTGACAGCCCCCAGGCCGTCTCGACCCGAGTCGACCGTACTTCAAACTCAAGCTCAGGCATTCACCAAATTTCGTAAGAACGATGAAAATTTGATGGATCGCTTGAATCTGATAGTTCATATCTTATTTACGTTTTCAGCAACACTTGGAGAAGGTGCCGGGCTGGTAAGTCTTTTTTGCTCCAGATCATTGGCCTATGACATCTTTCTTTCAGCCATCCTCACCAGCGAAAACCATCTTTACTGGCATTGGTGTACTTCTTGCCGTAGATCTCCCCCCATGTTCCTCTCGCTCATTCGTCTAGCGTTCAAACTCACAGGCAACAAGAAATGTTGTCGCGGACCATAACAAACTCATCCACCTTTTCGAACGGATCTATCTCTTCCTCCACCGCCTGAGCAGCTATACGAGGACCTCGGTCACGAGAGAATCCACGGAGTTACTTGGAAAGATTATGTCGCAGATCCATTCCATCCTTGCACTTTCGACAAAGGCGATCACAGAAAAACCGATAAGTTAGATGGTCCACAATTCGTGTCCCTTCCTGTCTGAGTACGGCTTAGAAAATTCCTGAAGAACTGACGGGAAAGGCTGACGTCGGGGATGCACTCCTACGGCTCGATCTGCTTACGAAAGAGGAGAGTCTAATGGCGGTGGCGAACATTTTGGAGGTCACAGATCGTGTCGAAGGCGACGTGAAAGAGATCAAAGTACTCTCTGAGCGTACGCAATTGTTTCCTTCTCTCTTCATCGATGTGCTGACCGTGTTTCGTGTTGTGTAACTTGTGTCCCAAAACAGGAAAGGATGCGCAACGGTGTTTGTCACCATTCAATGGTACTATCGTTATTCCCCCAAGCTGACGCATGCCCACAGGGAACCAGATACAAGATAAACTTCGAACATGGCTCTCTCCTCCGACTTTTCGATCATAATACCGCGTGTAAGACTCAGCATGACGGTACGGCAACATGGTTCATTCAGGGCAGCAAGTTTCGAGAATGGAAGAATAATGGCTCTTTGTTGTGGATTAATGGCAATCGTACTTTCATCCGCCCATTCTTCCTGATGGCGCACTGATTCCTTCTCCCATTTCACAGCCGGTGCTGGCAAAAGTATCCTTTGGTATGAGGTACCATCGTCTGACTGTTGCGATAAGTGATTCATGTTGTTGATCAGCTCCGCCATTATCGAGAACATAAAGAATATTCGAGACGGGGCGTCGGCCTTGGTCGCGTAACATTACTTCGATTATAGGGACAAGGAAAAGCGCCATGTCCGTGACTTGTTGGCGTCCCTTCTCTTCCAACTCATAGGTGACTCTGATAGCTGTTGGAGTTTGAATTCGAGTCTGAAAGCATTCAAAGCAAGCTTCTCGGTCGCAGGAGAGCCGGTAAAGTTCGCAAGCGTAACAGTGGTCCTGCGACTCCTGCCATGACCCTCTCTGTACCCAAATGCAAAGCAAATTTAAAAGAGGCAAATGCAGCCTGTCAAATACAATGGAAGTTCGGGTGGGTGATGGAAATTCGGAAGATACCGTATCGAATCCGACCGACTCGGATGGCCAACCGCGAACGAACGGAGACCACTCCGACTCGTTCTCACGCCCACTACATTGCGTATTCCATATCCAGCATGCACAAGACCACCTGATCTGCCTCGTGTTTATACGGGTACGGGCTGTGATCCTTGGTTGACCGATACCTTCTTCTCGTACACTCATTTCTCAGGCTCCTATCCTTGCCATTGCCCTTCCCATGTCTGCAACCAACCAAACAGCGGGCACTTCGCTATCGAATGATAATTGTGCCGCGATATTCCAAGTAGCTTTGAGCGAGTACGAAGCGATCACAGGAAAATCATTATGCACCCATCCCTTTGCCACACAGCTCGACAGCTGTAACAACGCCCAGGCCTTCTTGACCGTACTTCGAACACAGGTTCAGGCTTTGAGCAAATTTCGCGGGAGCGATGACTCAGAGAGGTTGATGGATCGGTTGAATTCTATAGCTCATATCCTATTTTCGTTTTCAGCAAAAATCGGAGAAGGAACCGGACTGGTAAGCCTTTTTTTTCGTTCCATATCATATGCCTGTGACATCGCCTCTCAGCCATTCTCACCCGCGAAAGACATCCTTACTGGGATCGCTATTTTTCTTGCGGTAGGTCTCGGCACCACATCGCTTGTCGCGCATGCTTAATAGCCAAACCCACAGGTGGCAAGGGATGTCGTGTCGAGCCACAAGATACTCATTCAGCTATTCGAGCGGATTCACTTCTTCCTTCAACGCCTGAACAGCGGTTATACCAAGACCCTGCCGACGAACGAATTGACCGAGTTGTTTGGGAAGATTATGGCACAGACTCTTTCGATCCTCGCGCTTTCGACAAGGGCCTTGAAGGAGAGGCCGATGAGTGAGTCAATCCATACCTTACCATTCCTCCTGTCTGATTACGGTTCAGAAAAATGGCTGAGGAGGCTGATGGGAAAGTCAGACGTCGAGGATGCGCTTCTACGACTCGACTCGCTCACAAAAAAGGAGAGTCTGATGGCGGTGGCAAGGAATTTGGAGGTCACACATGTTCATCGCAACCTCGAAGAGACCAGAGTAATTATTAAGGACACAAGCAACAGAGCGCAGGTGATCGAGAGGGTTATGCACAACGTCGGCCAGACTATTGAAGAGGCAGATGAACGTATGTAATAATTTCTGTTTCTGTTCACGTATGTGCCAACCTATTTCATATCATATCCCCAAAACAGGAACGGATGAAGAACCACGTTTGATGCACGACCCGGGGTCAAATCATTCAGATCAGTTCCTCTCTGCCATAAGTTTTCCCGAGCAAAACATACAGACTGTTTGGTACCCTGTGACATGTGAATCATCCCATATGGCCCTTCACGAGAAGAGCGGTCAGATAGAGGATATCCGCAGTTATATCCGCTCTATTGTGTACACAGACAGGGTAATGCGGAGTTGGACAGAAGAGGACAAGAACCTTGTTGTCAACAGGCTCTCGGAACAAGCCAGCGGCATGTAAGATATCACTATCATAATACCCGGTTACTATTACTCATAGTCTCTTAGGTTCCACTGGACATATTGCCAACTGAGCGGGCTCAATCGACGGAATCCTTTGAAGGAACTGCCAACGACACTCGACAAGACATACGAAGGGGCATTGGAAGGGATATCGGAGCGGAAAGGACAGCTAGCGTATCGACTTTTTCAGTGCTTGTTCACAACTGTTCGGCCGCTTGGCGTTGAAGAACTCGCAGAGATATTCGCGATCGACGTTGATGAAGGCCGTAATGAAGGCGCGGCAACCAATTTCATGACATACTGGCACCCTGGATCCGCGGCAGAAGCCATGTTGTCGTCTTGTTCCTCTTTGATGGCCATCATCGATACCGACAACAGTCGAAAAGTCATCCAATTTTCTCACTTTTCAGTGGAAGAGGTTTTGGCTTCTGATCGCTTCCTGACACCCGAGGTCGTAAACCTTCGCCAATGTCGCATTCCCGTAGATTCGGAGTACTTCACCATGGGGGGTAGGATGTACCGATACTCGCCTGGGTCTGTCGTCTCGCTTTATTGCTCGGCAATCTACACAGGCTCGTCAACCAGCACTGGGAGCAGCGCCATTACATACTTCTCAGCTGCTACCAGCGATGGCCGTGGGGTTATTGAAGATGGTCCGCAAGGATCGTACATATCAGCGAGCGAGAGCGATGAAGAAATGGGGATTGGTTGATTACAGCGACTCAGCGAGAACTTGAACAGTTTCCCTTGGATTGAATTTACTGCAAAATTCCTTTAAATTATTACCATAACTATCCCATGTACTATAGCTATAAAGCAGATGCAGTCTATCATAGGATTCATGATCGCGTTCAGGTTCGAGGCATGATTTAGCATGCTGTTAAGTTATGGGGGGATATATGCACTGGGAGTGGCGATATATAACTTAGGGGGCCTACTCTGTAAAGCCTGTAATACCCCGCATTGAGCGGACTTCGGCGTATCCTTCACTTCAAGTTTACTGTATTTGTTTGCTCTCCCAGTACCCCCCCTCATTGTCTAGTACGTCTACCATATGTAACAATGGTCCTGTTTAGTCCCCGGAAAATAGGACAAAGTAACGGGTGATCATGGTATTGTATTGGTTGAACTGCCAAAGGGATTCGGGGTGCCGCTGACTTTCCAACCTGTCTCTTCATAAGGCAGGCTAGGCGGCATCAGCAACATGTCCGAATACTTTTTGTACCTTTTCATGCTTTTTTATAAAAAGGGAAAAAGGAATTTAGACGTGTTGCTGATGCAGTGGTTACGCACTGCTTGTTGTCCAACCCCGGGCCTTTTCTCACACTCGGCCCCAGTATCTTGGCCACCGACTTCGTCGGGTGAAAGCGTCAGGCTGCAAGACACTGGATGCGGGTTAATAACACTTTGCGGGGTCATATAAAGTCTATTGTATTTGAATGGTGTATTCTTTTTTTTTTTTTGGTGTAAAGGCAATTAAATTGCAAACAAAACTACTCAAAATACATGAGTACATAAAGTGGGAGTATAGACGAAGGTCAGTCCGACATAGAACGGTGCAGAAGTGAAAGGACGGAAAAAGAACTTCCTATGGGTACACAAAATCCTGTGAGCTCAAAACCCGATCACGGGGGATCCGGGCTATTTGAATGGTGTAGACAGTAATGAATTATGTCGTACTGTATTCCGTCGGGCCGGGCTGCGGGCTGTGCGCAGCCTGTGCTCCTTGGTCGACCCAAGGCCTTGAACGCATCTTCATCTAATACACTCATCCCCCAGGCCCTTACCCTTGCCATGACCCTTCCCATGTTTGAAATCAACCGAAGAGCGTGTACTTCGCGATCGAATGATAACTTTGCAGCGACTTTCCAAGCGGCCCTGCGCGTATACGAAACGGTCACAGGAAAACCATTATGCACCCATCCCTTTGCTACACGGTTCGACAGCTGTGACAGCCCACAGGCCTTCTCTACCGTACTTCGAACACAAGCTCGGGCTTTGAGCAAGTTTAGCAAGCGCGATAACTCGGAGAGATTGATGGATTGTTTAGATTCGATAGTTCATATCCTATTTTCATTTTCACCAATAGTTGGAGAAGGAACCGGACTGGTAAGCCATTTTATTCGCTCCCTATCATCTATCTGTGACATCTGTCCCTCAGCCATTCTCACCCGCGAAGGACATCTCGACAGGGATTGCTATTCTTCTCGTGGTATATCTCGGCATCACGTCCCTTGTCGCGATTGCTTAATATCCAAACCCATAGATGGCGAAGGATGTCGTGTCGAGCCACAAGACTCTCATCCAACTATTCGAGCGGCTTCACTTCTTCCTTCAACGTCTGAACGGTACCAGGACCCCACTTACGAATGAATTCACCGAGTTGCTTGGGAAGATTATGGCGCAGACACTTGTCATCCTTGCGCTTTCGACAAAGGCAATGACAGAGAGGTGGATGAGTGAGTCGATCTATCCCTTATGATTTCCCTTGTCTGATCATAGTTCAGAAAATTTACTGAAGAGGTTGATGGGAAAGTCAGACATCGACATTGCGCTTCTACGGCTCGACTCGCTCACAAAAGAGGTTATCACTAAAGGCACCTACGATAGAGTGCAGGCGATTGAGAGCGTTGCGCGCAGCGTTGACCAAACCGTTACGGGGGTCAAAGAGCGTACGCGATAGCTTCTATCTTTGTCCACGTATGTGCTAACCTTATTTTCTATCATGTCCCAAAGCAGGAACGGATAAAGAACAGCAATTGTCACTTTTCGGGTTAAACGATTCATATCCATTCAGACCATTCCTTTGTGTTACTAGTCGCTCCGAGCAAAAAATACAGACTGATCGGAACCTTTTGACATCTGAAACGGCTCGTGTGGCCTTTCACACGGAAAGCGGTCAAGGGGAAAATATCTCCCTTTGGCACGGTTTTTATTCCAGTGTAACAGGGAGTCACAAAGGGGGTTTTAGAATCGTTATCACCGCGACGGCTGTTGTGTGAGATCCCTCTGTTCCAGTACCCAGTTATAATCGCTCATGGCTTCTGATACAGTAGGCTCGATTTCCCGGTTCCGGAGAGATCACATCAATGCCAATGCGTCCATTCAAGCATGGAAGAAGCCATCCCTTCCGCATCTTCGTTTAGTATGTCACCTGTGACGACAGGCGTGGCATCAGCCAGCGGCGATCAGGTTTCCGGGCACGTGCACTCTTATTCATGCTCGACTGAGACCGTCGTCTCGCTTTATTGCTCGGCACTCGACACGGGCTCGTTGACCAGCATGAGCAGTAGCGCCATATCATACTTTTCAGCTGCCACCAGCGAGGGCCGTGGGGTTATTGAAGATGACTGATAGGGCCCGTACATATCGACAAACAAGACCGGGCAGGATGAGGATGAAGAGGTTGATGAGGAACAGTCACTCGTAAATGAATTGTATATTATCACTATAAATCTCATGTATCCCATGTATTATGATATAGTAGAGCAGATGCAGTCGATCATAGGATTCGTGATCAACCCCAGGTTTGGGGCACGATTCACGCTATTGCTAGCCTGTAAGCGCCTTGGTGGAGACTCCGAAAGGCCTGAGGGTAGGCCCTAAACGCCAAGACGCAGCCCAAATCACCGCGATGGATGTGAAATACTTTCAGCGGGTGTACGGGAGAGTGGGCAGGTTTGACCCTGGCCCTGGGCTTGGGCTTGGCCTCGATTGCTAGGACCCTTGAACGCCTGGTAAGTTGGTAGGCCAGGTTCAAAAGAACGGAAACAAGCGAGAGGGCCATCGCGAGGGTTGGTCACGCTTAAGAACAACACCAGGCTTCCTATTAGATAAAAATGACAGATATGAGAATCGAGAGGACGCACCTGAGAAGAATTCGGGGCATGTCAGGGAAAGGGACAATGAGCGATATGTGGAGACAGGTGGTTCTTCCCACGTAGGCGAATCCTGCGACGTTTCGGCAGTAGGCTCGACTCTTCCTTTTTCTCGCTCTCGGAAGTTCAAAGGATGGGACTCAGGGGCGGCGTAAGGTGAGCGACGTGAGCACATGGGCCGACCCAGGATCTCAGACAACCTCCGTCGCGAAGCTGGGTCTCCTGGCGGTGGAACCGAGGCACGACGGGGTATTGCATCGCCGTGTTGTGATCGTCATGGGGGAAACATCAGACGTATACTCGATGCCTTACATGACCACGAGTGGCGGCAGCTAGTCGACCGCGGAGGGTCTGGTGAAATGGCTAGCCTCGTCATAGGATTGAACGATTCTGAATTGTTGTGGTTATGGCCTTATGTATTGCCGTGTTCAACGGAGACAGATAGTAAGGGAGCATGTTGGTGGTTGAGAGCAAGGCGATTACGTAATGTGAGAGAAGACGAGGCGGATGGCGATGCAGAAGAGGACGTGTTAAAAAAGCGGAGAGGGAAGAGGAGGGTACGACGAGAGCGGTACATAGCAGGTCAGTCGCGCACGGTCAGTTCTCTTTGTGTCCGTGATTGTCCACCGAGCTGGGATTCGTCTAGCTTGGGATAGTCGTGGAGCATCATCATTGCCGGCTCATTCACATTTGGGCGGCGACATCAAGGTCCAGCGCTTGTGGGCGTTCGAAGAACAACTGAGGTCTGCTTTATTGGGGTGATGTGGAGGACTGAAATAGCTGCCAGTGCAGAAGAGAAGGCGGCTAAGGACCTCCGTTTACTGCGCTTCGCTTTGGAGAAGGATGAGGAAGGGAAAGAAAACTGCGAGAAGAGGAGGGATACTGACACGGAGCATCTCCTTTGGCAATTTGGCAACATGAGGGCAAGGCGACAAGTCAGCATCGTCCCATGACGGCATGCGGCTTAAAAGAATCGCTTAATCAAACCTCAGTGTACACAAAGAGTGAAGAAGAAGAATGAATGAGAGAGATGGACTAGGCTGTTATTCCAAGAACCGGGAGTGGAGTGCGTCGAGGGCAAAGGAGAGGAAAAACAGAGTCGAAGGACCGGAAGACGAACCACGGCATGGTTGTTACTTGCTGTACTGTAGTGTGGCCGTTCCCGGGCCTTCAAGTTCGGGGTTTGAAATTAGAGATTTGCATGGCTTCTCTTCCTCTTCCGATGATTCTTATCACTAATTACCAGGCTAGCATCTCTGAGAGACTAAAATTCACGAGTTAGTTGGCCCTGTTAATAGAGGATTCGGGGATTAAGCCTCAACCCGCTTTCATTGTCCCCAGCATAGCGATGGATGGTTCACACTACGAGCATCCAGCTGCAATTCCTATCCAAGACTCGGTCTTAACCCGTCTCTCCTCGTCGATGTCGAGTGGGGCTTGTCACACGGTTGACGTTTCCGTGCCAATATTAATGTACGCACCATGATGCATGATGCATGATGCCTTGTCCGTGACGTTTGGTCGTGATTATACCCAGGATCCACTGTCACTTGTATCTGGTTGAATGGGGTTTGGTTCCACTTTGACTTCGAGATGCTGGAATTTCCATTTCTAAGTAAGCTCACAATCAGTACTAGTGAGCATGAAGAGAAGAGAGTAGGCGCGTACGTTTTTGTGATGGAAGAGGCAAAGTCTGTCAAAGAGCCGAGTGGCGGCGATTGTCATTACGATCAGCGCTGGAACCTGAAACATGTGTTTCGCATGGGAATGAGAGCTTCCTCTACGTAAAAACCATCAAGAAAGTACAACGTTAAGTGGATCTGTCATTTATGGCAGAATTCAGCTCGATCTACCATTCTTCGTTTACACGATAAAAATAATGCAACGTACTGTTCGGATTCAAAGCAATCAACACCTGAAATGTTACCAAATGATGAGCGTAAATGTGTTGTGAAAGAAAACACCCTAGGCTTACCGTCGGCGGGACCTCAGCGGCGGTGACAAGGAAGAGCCATATGACACCCTTAGGAACCGAAAACATGTCAGGGCGCTGGGGACACCACAGCATAGGGAACGTCTCTATCCCACCTGCTTCCCAAGGAGGTCCCCAGCACCAAATGTGCCACCTTCGCTGCGCAAGCGGAGCAATCCGACGAGTATGATAAGAAGCAAGGCAATGTCGGTGATGAGGCAGACGATGATGTTGAGTTTGCCCTCAGCATTCGCCTAGGTTGCAGACCCGGCATTCGTGCCCGCAGCCCGCGTATGTTTCCGGACTTTGCGACGTTCATCGCGGGCATTCTCGATTTCGATGCGCTTTCTTGCGACAGGTCGTCACGGTATCTTGTTTCTGAGCCCGTCGGTCACAATGTCCAGCTCATCCAACTCGTTCGGAAATTCACCTTTTCTTGTTAATGTCATATCGCCACACGAAACGCACCGCATGAATCGCAAGATATGACGGCAATCGAGACAGGCGTGAAATCGAGTTGTACGTCACTTCGCTCCCAAGCGTCGGGGATTGTTCGATAACTGTTTAATTGAGTGCCTAAACAGACGATGAGGCGCTTTTTGCGTTGAAGTATGGTATAGACATACCTCCATGATTCCAGAAATCATAAGATTGGTCTTCATGGATGCTATTCGTGGCGGCTAGCGGGCCGTAGCCTTCGATTTTACCGCGTGGTCAATCGGCCTTTGAATTGTGGGGTTTTTTTTCCAATTTATATACCGCTGAGTCTAGCGACAAGCTGCGGTCTAACGGTGTATCTATCTATACATCGGTAATTTAGGGGAATCAAGTGGGAGGTGTCTAGAGCAGGTTCTAGTGGGTAAGGTAGTTTGCGCGGGGCGCGTTTGTACGGGAAGAGAACATGTGGTCGGAGTTACTGTAAGGGAGAGCATTTGAATTGTGGGTTATCAAACCACCCGATAACCGCTTCAGTTCCGCCGTTCCGCCGGTCCTAAGGGCGTCTGCGTCTGGCGTCTTTCGGCTTCACGCGTCCTAATAGCGCCTATTGCGTATGCTTTTACCCCTTTCTCTCGAAACCAGGGAGAACAAAGAAACGAATACAACTGACAATCTGTGAAGCAGTCTGGGAGGTAACAAAACTATATGTTGGAAATGTGGAAACGAAAATTGCGGCAAAAGACACCACGAGTGTGTCCAACATGATGAAAGAGTGCTCACGTGTCGAGTGCTTATTGGCATGTCTACTACCCAGCTGAAGAAGCGATTGGACTCGGACCCAACTCCTGATAGTAAAGGACCAGTGGTCAAATCAAATTCTGTCGCAAGCCACACATGCGTACAGAGCAGCCTTACTCTTATACTCCTCCAAACAGCGAGCCGCTATGACAACCATGATCTGCACCCCATCACAATATCGAACAAAAACAGAGAAGCATGGACCCGATTGGGCCAATCTACGCATATAGGTCCGACGCACCCTTGGACACCCGACCTTCTCGTACTCGCCGAGTACGCTCATGCAAATCAGCTCGGGGCTAAAATCTGCAATCTCCTCCTCCAATATAATGCTGCCTACAGCTGTGCATTTATGAAAGAGGCAGTTCTACGAGCTCCTCAAACGAACAGAGAGTGTGTGAGCAGACAAAAAGCTCGGCGGGTCATATCCTGAGCGCGCAGAAAGGTTCGACGGTCAACATAAGCAATCCAAACTGAAAGGATTGGATCTTACTGCCAATAGTATAAACGAAGCAGGTCGGGGAGTTGTCATGGAGTCCTGCACGCAGCACGCCATCGCTCCCGCGTGTTGCCCTCTCAGTGCTGCTTGAACCAGAGCTCTCGGGCGTGTCGAATTCGAATCTGGAACCATTCATCGGCTGCTATTGACAAGGGACATCCGCCGCCTGCGCTGGCCATCAGCCCTCATGATTGCAGTGGAGTTAACTACCTCCTCGGGAAGTCGTCTCGCTAAGCCCAATCGTTCTCTAGTGGTTCCTGCCCTTCATCCTGCTGCTGTGCTGATTATGGAGGTGGTCGCGGAAGCGGGCCGTAAACAAGGACGGACACATAATCCATGAGGACGGCGGGCACCACTGTGTTCCCATCCTGATCCATTCAAGTTTGTGTCGCATCCGCAGCGGGAAGAGCTCAACCCAAGATGGAGTGCCTGATTCTACCAAGGCGGGTGGTGCTTTCGTCGTTGGTGACAAGGGGCCGAGTATCATACAGTTATGGGCCCCGGGTAAAGCCTCGTAGTCCCAAGACTACCATAGGCGGGAAGCGCCGAAGCGGTACATACACCACCGATTACTACTAACTTGAAGACTACTGCCTTGTCTGTGCTAAGGTTACACACGCATTTTCAAGCCGTGGCACTACCTGAGCTCGTGTCGTCCCAAACCCTTGGACTTTTTCTCGCGCTTGGTTTATTCTCTATATAAGCGCCCTCAGGCCAGATGATCGTGAGAAATTTGCGGTCGCCTCGTGTAACGCTTGAGACACTGTACCCGGAACTGCTACTTGTAGTGCCGCTGCGCCCCCCTTGGTCAACACAATTACTCGAACGCACCTTAATCCGTGATTCGCACCCCTTCAACTTTTCTACTCTAGTTCTCTCCCCATGTCCACAATCAACCAAACAGCAGGCCCTTCGCGATCGGACGACAATTTTACAACCATATTTCAAGTCGCCTTGAGCGAGTATGAGACCGTCACTGGCAAACCCCTACGCACCCACCCCGTTGCCACGAAATTCGAAAACTGTCACAGCCCCCAGGCCGTCTCGACTGTACTTCGAACCCAAGCGCAGGCTTTCAGCAAATTTCGTAACAATAATGAGAAATTGATGGAGTGGCTGGATCCGATAGTGCATATCATATTTATGTTTTCAGCAACACTCGAAGCAGGAATCGGACTGGTAATCGATCTTATGCATACTGCATTATTGTCCTCTGACATCTGGTTCTCAGATATTCCCTCCTGCACAAACTATCTTTACCGCAATCGGTGTGCTTGTCGGGGTGCACTTCTTCCCTAACTGCCTCGTCACGCATACGTCTAATATTCAAATACACAGGCAGCCGGGGATATCGTTTCAGACCACAACAAGGTCATACAACTCTTGGAACGAATTCATCTCTTCCTTCAACGCTTGAACAAATATATTGGGACCCCACTCACGAGAGAATTCACGGAATTGCTTGGGAAGATTATAGCCCAGACTCTTTGCATCCTTGCGCTTTCGACGAAGATAATGATGGAAGGCTGGATGAGTAAGTTGATCCTTGATTCCATATTCCTTCTTGTCTGACTACGGCTCAGAGAAGTTCGGGAAGAAGCTGATAGGAAGGACTGATGTTGAAGATGGGCTCCTACGGTTGGACTCGCTTACGAAGGAAGAGAGTCTAATGGCGGTGGCTACGATTTTGGAGGTTGCAGATCGTGTCAATGGCAACGTCGAACAGATCAAGACCCTCGCAGAGAGCACCGGTGGCGATGTGGGACAGATCAA
>QFEY01004147.1:0-16983 GCA_003316435.1 Russula virescens | reverse complement strand
CGTGGGAGGCCATCGGAATCACTTAGAGGTGAAAGGGGGCACGTGCTTTCGGGGTTCGGACTTCTGAAATGCTGGGAAACGCTGGATATTGCTGGATAGGGGAGATTCCAGGAACCCTAGTCCGCGGACAGGTCCGAGCGGCAAATAAACCTAGTCATCGGACAAGGGAAAGTGTGACAATCAGGTGCCCCATATAGGGCAAAATGTTGAGCAGTTCTATAAAACATGTCCTATATGTTAAACAATGAAGTTCAGCACCCAAGAGGTTCCTGGACTTCTACATAGCCTACCTATACCTATATGCCCATGGCAATCCATTGCTATGGACTTTGTAGGCCCCTTTCCTGAGTCAGACAACCATAACTATCTTTGGGTAGTCATTTGTCATCTAACATCTATAATGCACTTAGTGCCCATTCACACAACAACTACTGCAAGTGAACTCATGTGGATTTATGTCTATAAGATCATCCACTTATATGGCCTGCCTGAAACAATTGTCTCAGATAGAGATTCAAAGTTCATGTCCAAATTTTGGTGTAAAACTCATAAATTACTTGGAACAAAGTTACTTATGTCAACTTCATTCCACCTACAAACCAACAGCACATTGGAGCATGCTATACACTCCATTGCTCAGATCCTGAGAGCTATAGTATGCCCAGACCAAACAGACTGGACAGAAAAGATTTCAGTGATGGAATTCACATTGAATTCTGCCATTAGTGGGTAGTGTTCCAAGGTCCAGTCCTAGGACTGCAAAAAGACTGCAACTGGACTGCAACTGCAACTGTAAAAGACTGGACTGGAATTTGCAGTTGCCTTTTGCAACTCAAGTCCAGTTGCTGGTTGCCTCCAATTTGAGAAATGAGGCAACTGATCAAAGACCAGTTTCAACTGATCTTGTTCACCCTATAAAACAAGCCTGAGATCATACAAAATGGCCAAGAATTGAGTAAGTTATAATCATTTTAATGTTACATTGTTCTGATTTAATCAACTGATATGCAAAATAAAGGTTTTAAAGTTATTATATTTCTTAGAAAATTGGGATTACTATATTTAGGCATAGGATATGGTGTGCATAGATTTACTAACTAGTCTGACAACTTTAAACCCTTCATTCTGGATATTGACTTAACATGCTAATAATACAGCAATCAATCAATTTGCAAAATGAAGGTTTAAAAGTTGTTAGATTGCCTAGAAAATTAGGATTTGCTATCTTTAGGTATAGGATATAGTGAGCCTAAATTTACTAAGCAATCCAACAACTTTGAAGCCTTCATTTTGGATATCAACTTAAGGTGCTGATGATATAGCAATCAATAAATTGGCTAAATAAAGGTTATTGGATTACTTAGCAAATTGGGATTTACTATCCTTGGGTATAGGATATGGTGTGTTTAAATTTACTAAGAAATCCAATGACTTTGAGACCTTCATTTTGCATATTGACTTTAGGTAGTACTGTAATTGATATACCCTATTTTCCTGCATCAATTTTGATGCCAATTTTGACCAGTTAGGACTGGTCTGGACTGGTTTTTGACCAGTTATGGACCAGTCCCACTCAGGACCAGTCCAGACCAAAAACCAGACCAGAAAAGACTGGAAAAGACTCATCCCTTCCAGTCTAGTTGCCAGTTGCCTGATTTTTTGGTGAAAAACTGGACTGGACTGGACCTTGGAACACTATTAGTGGGTCATCTGGATTTGCTCCCTTTAAACTTATATATGGGTATACACCCAGCATAAACCCAGGGCTCATACAGGAGCCAAGTACTATACCTAGAGTGAAGCACTTTGTTATGTATGCACTGCAAAACCTTGCAGACACACATGACACTATAATTGAAAGCTGAGTGCTTCAAACATATCAGGCCAATTGCCACCAACATGAAGAACATCCATTTGCTGTCAGCAATCTGGTTTATGTCTCAACAGCAGATCTGTCACTTCTGAAAGGGCATACAGCTAAGCTATTGCCAAAATATGTTGGCCCATTTAAAGTTCTCAAGGCACACCCAGACACCTCAGTGTACTGCATCAAATTACCTATGCACTTATGGGCACATCACTTGCATGACTGGTTTCGCTGGAGCAAACTCTGCCCACACATCACTAATAATGATGCCCTATTCCCACATTGGGAGGGGCATGCATACTATGGCTATGGCACTCCTGATAACCAGGAGTGGCTAGTAGATTCAATCCTTGCCCATCAATAGGACAAAGGAAAATTATTATTTCAAATTCACTGGAACCTTGAAGACACTACCTGGAAACCACTTGGAACATGCAAAGATCTGCAAGCTCTAGATAAATATCTGAGCCTGCTAGGTGTAAAAAATCCACTAGAATTACTCTGACAAGGTATTCCATGCTGAAATTCACAAAAAATTCCTTTTCAAAATGTGATCACACTTGAGATCACATAAAACATAATGTATTTCATATCATGATAGCCTGCCATATAAGAAAATAACAGGAGCAGAGTTGCTCCCCAAACAAAAAAACACCCCTATAGCCACCTCACATACAATGTCAGGCAGCCATACAAACACACAACCTCCTGAAGATGGCCCCACCTGGTGCTATCTTGAGAGAATTCATATTATCACACACAACTCACAAGTGTGTACTGAATGCTCAGCATGGACCAATCATTATATGCAGAGCTTGTTAAATAGAGACACATCTCTTCTTGCTGCTAAGGCAGAACAAGATAGGGAAATTCAAGGCTCACTCCCTGCTGAGGTTGCTTCACTATATCATGCCAACAATGAACTTCAATACACACTCCATCAGACACACAAGAATCATGACAAAGCCCATTGCAATCTTACTTGGTCTCACAATGATTATGATAATCTGCACAATGACTACAACAAACTTGAGGAGAACTCCAATCACAAGATTAAAGAACTCTGTCACACCATTACCGAGCTCAAGCCACAAGCCACACCTTGGCACTGTAAGGCCCCTTGCCTTCACCCTTGGCATCACAATCACAACACAGGTCTCACAACCCATCAGCCCAACCCATGTGCCCAGCATCTCCAATATAGGAGATCCAGGCTGAGCATCACCCACATCTGGCACCAGTGCAACCATTATTGCTTGTGTGCCTTTCTTCCACCCCACCTTCTTCTGCTAAGCCATCACCTTTGGTGGCCAACACTTTATTCCCCCACCTGGATGTCCTAGGCCCCAGTATCCCTATAGGGACTAATGTCCCCATCATCGACATCAAATCTACCATATCAATTGACTTCTCTCTCTGCACACCTTGGTCAGTTCCCACTACTAAGTGGCCCTGCTGCACCAAACACACCTATAAATCCCACAATGGGTTTCCCATCCCTTCTCCCCATCCTTTACAAATGATCAGACTGCTCCATTGTGTCTGCCCTGGGCAGTGCCACTCTTAATGTGCAGGATAATGTCAATTTGGCCTCCCATACACACTTCATCTATGCCACAGGTAGATTACTTGATGGTTCTCCTTGTTGGACTACTACATTGATGATGAGTAGACACATTGCATCAAAGGCAGTCCAGGATGCCATGAAGGCCCATATACCTATTCCCTTTGGGAAATCTCTTACAGGGGGGAGGAACAGCATATTGATTGTGCTCTCCAACCCTACATCAGATAACAAAGTTGATCAGTTGTTTAATAATGCTGATTGATTTGGATATCTAAAATATTACATTGATCAGGTTCAGTTCACCCCACCAGAACTGCATGGCAAAGTACACACCCATATGCTTGAATAATGGAACATATCACAGGCAGCAAAGAAGGCACAGTATCAGACTAGTGGATGATACCCCAAACCTCTTCCAAGCACCACAGATGGGACTTGGAAAAAATGGCTCATGGATATGAGCCAGGCTTTGGCCTCATTCAAATATGCAGACATCCCTCTTGTTGGACAGAGATACCAAGCAATCCTCATTAAGGGTACAAAGGCACTTCTCTCCTTCCTCCCACTCAACACTAGGCAGATGGCCATGCAGTCTGGGCCTCTGTGGAATGCTTTCATACATATAGCAGCAGCACTTTTGTTAGTACCAGATTGCTACAGGGAGATATTGAACTCCATTCAGATGGAGATCTCTCCTATGCAAAGCCACACTGTCTACAAGAAGGTGCAATTCACTGCAGCAAACACCCTTAGAATAGACAACATTGCCTGCTTCTTAGCAGCTAACAGTGTGTTCACTGAGGAGGCAGAACAATGGAGGCCATGGGCAGTGGCATTTGTTGAGATGGAGCTCAAGGAGCAATCCAATAACAATCATGTGCCACTATTGCAGCAGGTGTGAGAACTCACACATGCACAGATCAAGAGCAACTCCTTAAAGGCTCTGCAATGCATTCATGGTAAAACTCCCAGGAATTATTGCCCAGAATGGAAATGCTTGCAAGCCAAACAAAACCTGCAACAACCTCATCAGTCACTGGTGGGTTCAGCATCCACACCCCAGCTGTTATGGCTCTAGGGACCGTTCACAGCATAAGATGGTTGGCGATAGTTCTATGAACTATTGACAGTGTTAGACCAGGTTGAGAGCTGATGGGCTTGATCAGCAATAACAAAGGAATAGGCAACAGAGGTAAGGAGCGATGAAACGAGTATAGTTCCAGAGGAAGTGACGATTCAGTGTGTAATACTGGATAGGACTAATGGGAAAAGAGTCGATCACTACACGGCTGACAATGATCGGTAATGGGTGGGACACGGGCCAACAAGCGGCAAGGCAGGCCAGGGACCACTTTGAGTACGAATGCGATAGGAATGAGCTGAGTGGGAGGTCCGGGCCAAGGCACGCAATGATTACTGCTTTAGGACTAACTAGCAGTAGACATCTTAGTTTACAGCACTAAGTAGGTGTATGAATGCTCTCAGCGACGAGCCGAGTGCGAGCGAGGTGAGGAGATGAGAGGGGAAGTCTTGAAACAAACACTTAGGCTGGCACTAAGTGAAGAGGGACAATGACAATGTAGATTGCATACAAAGTCGAGCTTAGGGCTCAACTCTCTAGTCAGGCAGTCTTTAAATACAGGGAGTCCAGGTAACTACGCTAGTAGGATCTGAGTCACAACCAGTCCTAGTAGTAGTAGTATCAGTAGCATACAGTAGCTATCGTAGGGCACATAGTCACACATAGTATTGGTACTTGAGGCAGCGCATATCAGTACATCAGGCAGGAGTCATCAGAGCGTAGGTGGCAGCACAGGGGCAATATGTACAGTAATCAGTCTGAAGTAAGGCAGGGCAAAGGAGTAAGCATAGTGGAGTCAGCAGTCCACAGGACAGTAAAGGTAAAAAGTTCGTAACACCAGCCCAAAGTGGGCCCATCTAAAACCCTATCAGGTGATCACAGCTGATAGCAATCTTGCTCATTACACCCAGACAACATTCAGAGTTAGAAGGTATCTCTCAACTATAGGGATACTCTGGATGAGGACACTCAGATAGGTTCTACCCAAGGGTAAACACTCTTACTTAAAGTTCTGTATGCCACTGTTTGCACCTTGGTCTACTGCTTGTGTTTCATCATATGTCAATCTCATATTTCCATATGCTGTGTTAGCCTCAGTCACCACTGTACTATCATCCATGCACTCCTGTGATTTGGACTGTGTATTGATTGGTTTCAGTATATACAATGCTATAGTATGTACATATAATGGTACTCTAACAAATAACAAATTTATCTTCACCCTGTGTCCTTTCTGGAGGGGGAGGGTGTAAGGTGAATGCCTTATAACATGGTCACTTCTGTGGCTGCTAACATAATCAATACACAGCCAACACCCAGTTGCTATTTATGTGACTAAGTACTGGCCTGATAAGAGTGCCTATCTTAAATAGAAAGACACCCTAATATAACCATATGCCTTCTGAATTGTCATCAGAAGACATGCCCCCAAAGATAAGAGTAGCAGCATGATTGCTGATACAAGACTTATATGGCTGACAGGAAACACTGGCCTAAGGCTAGTCTGTGCATGCATATGCACTAAAAGATATGCAATTTGCTCAATCTAAGGAGTGGATTGCCTTAAGAGATACACTCTGAAACAAGTGCTTGTCTTAAAGATAAAATTTACATGTTTTAGAAGTAGAGCACTCTGTGGAGTAGCACCTTTTCATAAAATAGTTACAGACTCTGCCTGTATATAAGATGTGCCCTTCCCATAAGGAGGGGCAGACTACTTTTCTACATAACTTTACAATAAACTGCTAATTGAGCTGGTCACATTGTGTGAAGCCCTTAAATAAGTTCTAAGTCTCTTTCAACTTATAAGCATCTCCTGCACACACCCAACAGTGAGCATGTTACAATGGCTGCCCCTAATTGTGTTACACCTCATTGCACTAAACTCTTCCCTCCATCCCAGTTTCCCCATTTCTCTCCTCCCTTTCTTCTCATTTCACCCTAGTTATAGACTACTGTTCACTCCTTCCTCTTTAGCTATCACACCACTCTCTCTACTAGACTATTTCAGGACTATTTTCCCCTTCTCCATTCATCACTCACCTTACACTGTCAGGCAGTTTGTCACCAACATAACTTGACTTATGCACATGCACACTTATTATTACAGCTCACCTTCTTTCTCACCTTCTCCCTAGAACTTAGTTCCAACTTAGTAGCATGGTTCACATGTATCTACAGATCTGACCCCATCATATAAATAGGGCCCATATCCATAAAGAATGGGAGTAAATTCATACCATAACACTGAAGCAAATAGTGTGTCTATAATGATGACGAAAACAAGTGTACAAGAGGGTCAACCTCAGATGTGCACTATAAGCACAATGTCTGTATATTAGGGATGTATACTACTCACCTCAGATGTGCACTGTAAGCACAATGTCTGAGGTGACGAAAGTCAACTAGCTACCATGTATAGTAAGGGTTACCAAGGAGCTGTAAACTCATACCACCACCATGTCGAAAAATCCCATGCTCTTCAAGCCCAAGGGTGTCTTTAATTTTCTCCTCACTTGTATCAAGGAATACAACCCCCATTCTGTCCAGGCCAAAATAGGCTCACACCTCCAAGACTTTCTCACTGATATAACCATCCAATGCATTCTGGGCAAAAGCGCAGTCCCTGCCCCTGCCCCAGCCACTATCCCTCCCAACACGGACATCCTGGAAATCCACAAATGCATCACAGACATATCCAGGTTGCTTTCAGACATTCAGAAGAGCATCAACCACTCCTTCAACAAAGGGAAGCAGGGCTCCCCTAAGGGCAAGCAGCCCTCTGTCCCATCACAAACACAACCTCAAATGTACTCATCAGCTGCCAGGTCCAGACCCCCCAATCCCAGCCTTGTGGTGGATCTGGCACACTTAGGGCTAGATGCAGACTCCCAGCCAACACCGGGAATGATCTGCAAAAGGCTAAATACCAAGTTGGGCAAGGTAACCCTATTACAGATCAGTCTAGCGGCAACACATTGGACTGCCAAGGGCAATCTGATCATAACCAGGGCCCCTTCTGCCACTCTGGCCTCCCTCCTACAAGCTGTGCCACATATAAGCACCATCATCTCTCACTCTTTCAAGCTCCCCTCCCCCACTTCCATCCTGCAACCAAGGGCCAACACCAAATGGTCTAAGATCTCCATCAACAGCATCCCCACTGGTGCGTCGGCAACCCAGGGCCCATATACCCCAGAGGAATGTCATGCAGCACTCCAAGCACACAACCCACTATACACAACCCTCTCAATAACACAAAAACCCAGTTGGGTTCACCCACCAACATCCTACACTGCAGGTGCAGTCTCCTCCCTCTCAGTGGCCTTCAAGGACCCAGACAGCATAAAACTCAAGGCAATTCTGGCCAATAGATACATATACGTGTACAGCAACAGGGCCATGGTCAAAAAGTGGAAGAATCGCAAACAATACACAAAAGCCATCACCAAACAGCAAGCCAACCAGCATGACCAAGGTGGCGAAGCCAGTGGCAAGGAGGACACCAAAATCCAATGCACACCAGAGCCATCAGTCCAGGAATTCCTGGCCCCCAGCACACTCTTTCCAGAAGTCATCATGTACAAACAAGACCCAGCCTTCGCCCCCCCCAAACCAAACTACAGGATCTCACTGGACCCCCCCTTCCGCCCACCCAATCCTCCCTGCAATGTCAAAGGTAAAAAAACTCAGAGGAAATGAGTGTCATATGAGTTGTCAATGCTAATGCCCCATTTCTTTTCTAGCATTACCATACTTTTCCACCAGCAACTTGGCTGTGCCAATGTCATGCATGCCCACCCTTTGCAGCAGATGTAGCATCTTGAAAGTAACATACTTTGGGAGTTGATTCACACACAAGAACATTCAAAGTCAGGCACTCCATTAGCACATCAGTAGTAGCAAGTCATATAACTCTTGAAGTCCTACATAGGGCTCTGCACCCTAAAGCAGACAATAATGGATTAAAATAAAAAAATAAAAATAAAAATGGTTACCAAACAATACCAAATACTGATTAATTACCTATATGTAAATATCTGTAAGTGCCCTAAGTGGCAACACCAAAGTAAATCTATTTCTACTACAAATGGCTTGCTCTGTGGCCACTTTCTACAAACACTGCCTTCTTTCCCCCTTTTTCCTTTGTCATTTGCATGAACTCTTAGAGGAACAGGGTGAGCTAGTGTGCTGTCACGCTCTAAAGTAGATCCTCACTGACTCTCCCTTCTTTCATTCCCATATTCTCCTTCTATCAATGACTCAGTGTCCAACATAACCCAATTTGTTGATGTCCTTTCCTCTTCTCATTACTTGGTGTAGATGTGCACATTTGCACTTTGGATCTCTTATCTGATCCAGACCCTAGATCTTCAGATCTGGTAACTTTCCTTTAACCTTCCTCTCTGAACTCACTTGCTTAGCTCCACTAGGATCCTCACTACAGCATTCATATTGTTTGTGTTTGAGGCATTTATATCATTTGTGTTTGCAGCATTTGTATTATTGTTGGAGGCAGGGTGCAGTGAGAAAGAAGAGTTCAAATTTGATTTCAATATTTGCAAGTGTTCAAGTTTGGTTTTATTTGTCTGTGGCAAAACAGAAACAAAAAGATGAAAAAGTGCATAAGTGTGCAAAACTGGTATGTCAGCAACATACCTAATGATGTGAAGGCAAGGAAGAGGTGTAAATAAATTAAAGAAATACTTGGGTTAGGCAGATGAAACAGCAAAGGGTTAGTGTGACCACATAATGATGGGTTGGCACAGGTCATGGGTAACACCAGTGTGACCCACACCCATAACCCCTACAGGTTATAAGACCCATGCTCTTCCTTAACAGTATATGGCTGTAGCAGCTCATTTCTCACAATGCTTATATATTTCATTGGAATTCATGCATGGCCAACATAGAAATTGCCCAGCAGATCATCAACACACATGTAAAGTATAAATAAACCCTAAAGTTTGTGTCTAAACCACAATTGTGATTTTGTGTCAAGGTCGCTCTGACATCCTGATGCTCACATCCAGCAACCCTGAAACTCAACGTCTCTTAGGTGCACTAGGAGGTGGTGGAAGTAATGGAATGGAAGCAGAATTCGTACTGTGATCAACACCGATTGGTTCCCTCGACCCTATCAAGTTCAAACCTCCATCAGATTTAGTAACGCGCCCTGGAATGGAAATAGTGAATGTTTGGTCATCTTTGAGCGAATAATCTTTCTTCGGCCCTGCTGGGATATGCGGTGAAGGATTATCTTCCTCCACAATCGGCAATGGAGGGTTCATGCGAGCTTTCCATCTCCTAGGAATACGGTATTAACACAGGGTTGTGCGACTTGGCACAGCTGCCTACTTTGTGTAGTCTTGCAAGGCCACATCTACAAGAGGTCGGTGAGGGCCTCCGTGTTAGTAAGCGCTATGAACAGACTCACTGAAGTCGAAGCTGTCGGACCTCTCCGCAAACCCCATTCCGATGAAAGCTTTTCGTCCCTCGTCTTCGATCCGGATGACAAAATATCGGGATGAATCAAGGACAGCCTCGACAGATGGCCTGGAAGGGTCGTAGATCGTTTTTGCGAATGCTATAGTTAGAAAGCTTAGAAATCACTCTTTCGCGGAATGACCTATGCATACATTCGCCTGGAACAGCTCGATAGTTATTCAATCAACAACCATGAGATAATGAGACCATACCAGTTTGTGCATCTTCGAATAAGAGAGTTACTGAACCAGACTTCTCCACAACACGCAGACGACCCTTCCACAGAGGTTGAGCAAGGTCACCCCACTCTTGCGCACGGTGACCCTCATTAGCCTTCAGAGACGGGATCCTATACACTGCGATCGCTTTTACATCGGCACATCATGAGGAGGAGAATTGGGCATACCGGATATCTCACGTGCTATGTAGAGAATTGACTCGACTTCATCAGCAATAAAGTCCTCCATGATTATTTCGTCGTAGAAGAATGAAAAGTAGAGCCTGAGATCGCGATTGCTGTGTGACCGTGACCTGTGCCAAAGCCTACCCAAATTGGGCACACCTTTGTCTCACATGGACAACCATCTCGAACACCCCCAGGCTTCGCCTCCCCAGGAATTGACTCAACGAGAACCTGGCCTTCCCGCATCAGCTAAGGTCGTAATAGACGTGCTGGCCCCTACCGAGGCCCATGTTCTTCCATCCGCGTCATCTTCATACATCGAGCTGTTTGCTCAGATCGCGGCGTTGCAAGTCAAAGGAGACCACTACGGGCTTATCCAAGCCGCGGAACGTGCAGACTTTGCAGTATGTCTACCATTATGTTATCGTATTTACTGCGGAAGCTTGACTGTACCACCCTTCGCTTAAGGTGACGAACGATAATCATCCTACGCGACTTCTCATCACCATCCCTCTCGTGCTCTCGTGTCTGATAGTTAACGATCTGCCAGCTGAGTTTTGATCCCCACTACGATTTCTGTCTGACCATCAAATGTACACAGACCTTCAGCCAAGTTCGCGCTGATGCGCTTGCCTGACGCCGTGGCCTCACTCCCGCTTGCTCGGGTAACGCTGAATCTCTTCGCTTCTGTGTGGGAAAGGCGCTATGAACATATTTACTCCCGTGGGGAAGCTCTCTTCAACCTTGCGCGGCAAGGAGACCTCTCGCATGCAGAACTATCGGGAGTGCTTACGACCTTAGTGGTGACATTTATTGGTAAGTGTGGCACCCCAAATCTACCGGCACCATCTACTACGTATTAAGCAGAGTCTTTCCGCCAACGGACCATTGTGTTGTTATCGAAAGCATATACAGCTATTCCCCTGGCGCTTGCCCAGGTATACCTCGGTCTGTCGGCCGACGAACTTCTTTCGAGTATGTCCTACCAAGTTTGGCCGCTATCCACGCTTAAATAACTTTCCTCGCAACTCAAGTCGCCTCGGAAAAAGATTGGCATTTCGACTCCGCCACCCACGTCATGATGCCAACGCGTGCTGCGCGAAAGACAAGCCTGGCTACAAGTACGCAAACATCTCTTGTCTTCCTAGGCAATACTGTTAACTATGATTGCGATTAGCCCCATCTACCTTTGCGATGTTTAATGCCGTGACAGACAATGTTGCACGGTTAGAGGCCTAGTACTGTTGCTAGGGAACGCTGAAACTACGTGCGACTTCAGCCAGACCCCGTTGTACACGACTCAGAATAGAAGAGTGATATATCCTGCACAGGGATAGTAAACGGAAAGCGAAACGAGAGCGGATGAAGCCAGCTACAACGTGGAATTGCTGCTGTAAATCGAAAGATTGAATGTTGTTATTGTCGTCCGAACACTATGTCTCATGTAACTGAACTTACTAAATAATCAATGGTGGGGCAGAGCACGGACAATTCGTTTCCAGTCCTGACAGAACAGTCAGATAGTGAGATCTCAATGAGGCATTACATCTACCTTATGGTTCAACGTTTCCATGTCCGCGACGGTTGCGGCGTGTAAGAGATACTTCGCCAAGTCATCCAGTTCGCGGTCGGCCATAGCTCTTGGGGTATGCGCGTCCCTGAATGCCGATATTTTAAGTCCCTGTCGGGGGTTGAGGGCAAAGTTACGACCCTGAAAGAGCTCCATGAGACCGATATCTTCTCGAAGGAAATGATAACCACTCACGAGGTCATCAACGTGGATGGTATTCTTCGCACTACTAATTGAGATTGCCCAATAACGCAAGCACTATTGTCGGACAGAAGTCACTCACAACTGAGGGAGGTGGTTCCAGATGATTTGTAGAGGTTTAACATGATGACTATATGTCTTGCCATCTCTCTTGGAAAATACAGTGAACATAGGAGTCTTGTCCAAGACTGAAAGAATAATTCGTCTTCTTATTGTCCAATACTAACACCGTAGTAGAGCTTACCAAAAGATATCTGGAAAGACATCACGCTTTAGCAAGACGAATGAAAGACGTTAGCATCATCACCTGGTAACTTTGACTACCGCCCAGCATCCCGAGTTCTATCAGCTTCGTCTCTAACCAAATCCAACTCGTCTGCGACCTGGAATCTATTGTGAGAAATTCGGAAATGCGGGTTCAGGGCCCTGACCAGATGCATATATCGTAATAAGGGTATATGGCCGTCAGGAATTCATGCAATTGGGGTCTTGCACACTCGGATGGGGGTAGTGCACCAGAAGTTAGCGGCTTCGTGTCCAAAATCGCTAAGGGAGTGCCCCGTCACTGCGTCACCTCTCGTCAAGTGTCATTTGAACAATAAGAAACCAAACTGTAATCAATATCCAAAACCAGTAAACGTTTTCCCTCGCGAAGGGGATTGATGAGATTGATTTTGAGTTTTTCGGTCGCTTCGCGAATCTTGCGGATGTTACGTAGGTCATTTTTATGCGATTCTGCGGCGGCAGGATTCGCAGAGAAGTCAACATCAAGATCATTGACCACATCTGACAAGAGCTCCATTCCTGTAAGAGGGCGTCAACCTAAGCTTATAGTGACGTTGTATACTAAAGACAGACGGCTCGGATCCTTTAACTCGCGGCCTTGCGGTGTACCCACTAGTTGAAATTTCTTTCCGCTGATGAGCCCGATGTCACCACTACATGACACGATACTTGTCAGGAATGCACAGTGTGAATGTCGATGACGCTTACATCCGCCCATCATCTGCAGGCAATCTCCCTTTTACTAATCCAAGTATTTTCTGCCGTTCTGGTGGTACATCGGTCATACTAAAAAGAACTGCTTTAAGATCGAATATTCTTGATACCCATAAGCATTCTGACCAGCGCCTTATTGCAATGATCTAACCTGTCGGAATCTGCAATCTGTAGTGTGAACGATCTGCCAGACCACGTGAATGAAAGAGAAATCCAGTTCTCCGAAATGCACTCTCTGTCATCCGTGACATCACCCTGCTGTGTTAATGTCAGAATGGAAAAAGGAGGCATCGTTTTATGATCACTACCAGTGTTGTTGCAGTGGCAGCCAAATAAGGGTCTGTCAATGCCGTCTCAGAGACGGGGTCTGGTAGAAGCCGATCTTTGCTTGGAGTGTTTGCCATTGCAGAGCAACGAGATGTGACACAGGAAGGGGTAGACCACTAACAGACAGCGGATACTACAGTAGACAGAAACCAAAGCCAATGACTAAGCAAGGTGATCAAATGATTAAATTACTAAGCTTTACGACTCTACATATCGACGTTGTGTCAAAAACATGATCTGTTTATAACTCTGGCACATGCTGCCCATGTAAAAAAGCAAGTCGAAAAGACATGTAACAAAGCAAGTGCATTGCGCGGGTGGGATAATTGGAGTCCGGAGCTAGCATCGAAGACGATCCATTTCGTCTAGATTCCATATATTTGATAGTCATAGGGCACGTCAGGGGTACCCCAAAACTGGGTGTTACATGCGTGAATGGCTGCCGTTCCAGGGCTGCCCAGGTTTTGCGCAGAGAAATTTCCGGTGGTCGCTGGAGCCCACAGAGGGAAGAGCCCGCCGGACGGATTCGGGTCACCTGTGAGAAGAAACGATTTGTACCGAGCCTGAACTTCCCTGATTAAGCAAGATTGGGCTAATGTAGGATTCGAGACCGTGCCGAACTGTGTCTAGTCATTGACAATGGACGAGGCAAGCCAATCAAGTCACGTACAACAATCTCGATGTCATCCTCGTGACACACGACGCCATCCCCAGAGCAAAAGGGAATATCACTGTTGTCCGGATATGTGGCACCCACGGTATACCGTGCGACAAATGCTTTTCCACCGTGCTGGGTCCAGCTCCGTGCGAAGGTCCATATCGCGCACCGCCAAACGTGATCCGTGCCCATTTCCTCGAGTTGGACGCGAGCATCTGCAGTTAGATAACCTGGTACTTGATAATACTGGGAGGAAAGAATATTGCTTGCTCTAGGCTCCCCCAGCGACGATTGAACAATCGTCGTATAGGATGATTTGTCGACTGGGTCGCCGAAAATTGAGTAAATGGTGGGGCCGGCCTCATTCCGGACAGTGCTGAGGATTATCGGTTTAGAAACTTGAGGGAAAGATGACGTGGAATCAAGAGTGTTTGTGATCAAAACGCCGTCGTGAACAGGACGCATTGGCTCTGCCGAGGTGGCAGATGGATCAATGCTCCAGGCATTGTTGCAAAATACACCTTGAGCGGAAAGTATGGTATTAAGAGAAAGGGAGCTTGCACACGACGTATCTGTCGAAGAGCAGTTAACGAGCTCATTAAAGTATTGCTGAAGGCTAGACTGCACAGAGGCAGATAAGAATCCAAAGTCCTGCAGAAACTCAGTACGAGTAACTTGCAAACAGATAAAGGCTCACCATAGGATCGGAGTGAAGGACAGCAGACTGAAAAAGTGCATCGGCGGACGGGGTAGCGAGTAAAGCCCGTATAAGATTTGCTCCGCTGCTCTGACCAGCCAGGGTGATTTTCGAGGCATTTCCACCAAAGCTTGGCAAAATCGTGCGCAAGAAATCCAGAGCAGCAATGACATCCCCTACAGCGAAGTTTGTGCGTCCGTCTGGTGAGTTGAAGGCGAGCTAACACCAACACTCAATCCACGTCATTGCCAAAATGAAGAATATACGTACGGCGCCAAGCCGGTATTGTATAACGACAACGATAGCACCCGCCGCATTGGATAAAGAAGTACCATCTAACCCAGGTGCTGTTGCTGAACCGCGAATGAACGAACCTCCGTGGATCCTGGGAACGTGTCAGGGCGGAAGTATTCAAATGAGCTGAACGCTAACCATAGAACAACAGGGAGGCCAGTTGGCTGAATTCCTTGTGTCGGGACGTAAAGCAGCATGGACAGACAATCCTCGGAATATTGGGAAGGATCAAGAGAAGACTGAGGACATGCCAATGGGAGCATGGTTGGATTCGATGAACCATTACTACCAGAAAATCAGTTACCACGGAACATCTATATGGATGTTACATACGGCAGTTCCCATTTTCCCGCAACTTGGGCATTTTGCCATCGACGTGCTGATGCATACCTCACTGCGAACCGGGAAACGGTATTGATAGGTAAGGTGCCTTGTGCAGTGCCGATTGGGGTTTGAACGAGCCGGCCTAGACCTCTGCTGTTGTGAGATCGAGGTGAGTGTGAGGCTCCGACTAGCGTGACGAGTAGAACGACGAAAAGAAATGTGAAGACGACCATGAGGCTTTATCAAGTGTCAAGTGGGGGACAAAAAACACAATATTAAGGATAAATATGGCTGCCTCCTTCAGGAAGAGGCAAGGAATGCCGTTGAGAAGGATTGAGGATTAGTGATTTTTTAACAGAGGATTGGTTGTTATACCTATGGGAAAGAAACACGTCTAGGCACGAACACAGGCCATGTAACAAGCGGGGAACAAGGAGATCATGGGCAAACGCGCCTGTGGTGAACTGGTAGCGATCTTACGTTTGTCACTTGCTATCGCCACGACGGCGGGAATGTTCGGGAGCGGGAGCCTGTCCTTTTTGACATAATGACACCTTAAGGTTCCTGTGACAGCATCTCTTCAATTCCCTTGTTCTTGATAGGGAAAAGATTCATGCCTGCGCTCGTTTCTCCCACAGAATACCTTTGGAGATATACAGTAGTACAGCGGTATCAAACCGCTCGATCACCTCAGTACCTCAGTATAGGAAACTCACGCAGGGCTGTGGGAGGTTGTTAGGTTCTGAGTCGGGCAACGACTCAACCTCGGCCCGCGCTGTGAGTGCCTGTGGAGTGCCTTTCTACCCACGGGTCTATACAGTTCGTGGCAGTGAACTTCGTGCAATATCGCCCGCTATTCCTGCGCCCGCATTCGCTGGTCCCGTAGCCGCGGCTCGCGAGGCAGGTGGATTGTCACAACGCTCTAGATAAGTGCATTGATTATTCCAACGTCCTCTCCCTTTGGCATGGGTGGATAAACCAACTGCTTATAGTGGACTTATGGTCCAATTAATTTCTTATGAACTGGCCCCCCTTGTTAAATAAGAGTACATGAACGATTAAAAATTAAATAGATATTGGAAGAACCTTTTGGGCTAATAAATTGGCCCCCGGGCTGAATGATTTAAGCCCGTGAGTTGCAGTTTTATTTTATGATATAAGCAGAGTTCTTCTCTTATTTTTAATTATTAAGGTATTCTTATAGCCCAGCCTATAGGAGGTTCAGTTTATAAGACAAGAAATTAATCACGCCATAAGTCGACTATAAGCAACTTGCCTCAGGCTTGCCCATTTGCCCATTAATTGGTCCTCTTGACAAGCTTGAAGCTTGAGGTCTTACGTAAGTTGCGTTGGACTTGCCAGTGGGCATCGTCAGTGCATCGTCGTCGAGACATTCGAGGCGTCCTCCTTGAACACTCATGACGCGCAGAAAAACAACAAATAGATCTTGAGTGGTCGCTTGTCTTCAGAATGTTGAGGATTCAGATCCTCAGATGGAAAATAAACGC
>QFEY01004145.1:0-45680 GCA_003316435.1 Russula virescens | reverse complement strand
GTACTACAAATGCGTGAGTAAGAGTAATTAGCCAATAAACGCGTAGCCACTATACGGCCAGTGTAGCCAGTATAGGGACGACGCGAGTTGATAAGCGGTCCAGACGGACTGGCCCTTGCCCATATTGGGCGAAGACCGATATACACACACTGCAGAGCCGTTTAGGCAACGCGGATCAAACCCCTCATTGCTCACTGAAACAAGTGTGCCCTAAATAGATTTCTATAATATCAGAGTGAAAAGGAAACACAGAGTAGCGATAATACCGTAAGGATTGTCGCTGCGTGGGTATGCCAAAGGAATAGACGGCCCAGCCTGCCTGGCTCGGCCGTATAGTGCGCGTATTCACACATTGGCTCTGCAACGCAACTCGAGCAATCCGCGCCGAAGGCTGGCAGCACGCCCTGCTGGGACGGGCTGCCCCAAATACAGAAGGACCCGATGAGGTCCACAGAGAGCCCTGAAACACAGGGCACACACACACTGAGCGATCGGAAGATCGCTAAGGAGATTAGGGACTGTTCGGGCTCGTACTTATGTAGAATTAGGGTAGGAGATTCATGTATATAAACTTTGTGCCCTCTCTGAATGAGGGCAGACTTACCTTTCTACATAGCTCTCACAACAAACCCCCAGATTTGGCAGGTTCTATGTGACGCTCTTGAAAGGTTTTTCAAGTCCATATATTCAATATGGACTTGAAAACCTTTCAAGGGCTTCACACAATAGAACCTGCCAAATCTTGGGGTTTATTGTGAAAGCTACGTAGAAAGGTTTTCAAGTCCTTGTATTCATTCTAAACTATCTACTGACATTTACTACGCTTGAGCTTCGCTCGCGTAGGAAGTGTTACAGCCGCGCACAAGCCAGTACTGAGTAACGCCGCAATCAGCCCCGAACCTTACTTGACAGCCAGAACGGACAGCGTACTATAGACACCAGTTTGAGGGGCATGGACGTTAGATTTGTGCACCAATGACATACCCTTGGGACTAACTTCAAATTATGGGCTCTTTGCAGGCTTGTATCCTTGAAGTCTGAACGAATGGCTTGCTAATGTTGACTATCAAAAGTGCAGTTTGCCAAACTTCTATTGGGCGGTGTGGAAAGGTGCGTCCCATTCCGGTTATTGCGTCTTTGGAAAGGGATAAAGCTGAGGACTCATGATTCCAAATATTCTCACATGCAGTTGATCAGAGTCACATGGAAGACATCATCGATAATTACGCGTGCTGCTGGAGGACACACCCTGACAAATCCAGGGCGATGATAGTAGGAAGAGTGATCTCAAGAGTGAAACGGGGAGCATAATCAAACGATAATGGGAAGGAATAAGAGAATAAGCATTGATCGTTGGTCTCCCGCACATTTACCACCTTCCATTCCACCTGTGGAGAGTCACAGGGTAACCGGAGAGCCGTCGAGTGATGATGAATTGTGTAATGGCTTCCCGTGCAGGTCCCCACTGTCTGAGCCCCTCTACGAAAAGATTTTGGAGCGCGGGCAACGTTTCTCTCACTCCTCCCGTGAGCTCTTTCAGGGCGAGGGCAACGCGTGGCGCGACTTTCTGAGATAGATACAAATTCTTCACAGACGAAAATGGGCGCATAAGTTCCAACCATTGTGAATGGTCCATATCGTCATGCCAAACTGGTGAGTGGAGGTCTTCCTCGCGTATTTGAAGGGCTTCCAGGTCCGAGAAAGGCGGCAAGGACGAACGACAGAGCTGTGCCATCGCCGAGAGTTGCCGATTTGACTGTGAGCAAAAAATTGTCAACAGGAGAGACATAGAATTGCGCTCGAAATTAACGACATCCCTCCAAAACCTCAAAGTCGCTCGATTGTGGGTAGTGAGTGGTTTAGCACAAGAAAGGAAGGTGTGGAGTCGTGGTGTGTGGAATATGAGTTGATCGAAGAATCTTATATAGACGTAGTTGAGTAGAGGCACGTCGATTCGGGAGACAAGGTCTTCGGCGTATTCACTGATCCCGTAGAACGAAAAGCTAGTGAGAGAGGGGAGAACAACACGTGTCAGTGGTGGCGGATATCGTTTTGGTGGGTCAGGCTGATCTATGCTGGATCGAGTGGATTGGAAACCAATATGAAGTTGTTTGAGATTGGGCATAGCAGAGAGGTATGGGACTATCGCCTCGGGTGAGATGTAACCGGATTGGGGAATACGATAAAGGGCAAGGTCCACCAGTTGATGAGAAGTCAAAAGGAGACTCCATAATCCCTGAAATGCGATACCATCTAGGCAGCAAGATCGTAGACATGGTGCCGACCCACCCAGGAAGTCCTTGGGTAACACGAGTGTCTCACCCCGGCCTAGTTTAAGATTAAGATAGGTCAGAGATGGAAACGGCTGCTGCATCACTGTCGCAAGTCTTCCCTGTAGAGAACTTCGATAGAAGGTGAGCGTAATTTGAGAGATGCGATTGTTGTGTTCCAGTGCAGCGATGATATTATTGTTATCTGCATCTTGTCCCGGCCATACAGGATACCCATCGGTCATTATGACTTGTATGGGCAGAGCTGGCCAGACTTTGGAAATCTCCCTTGCTGGTGTTTTGTGTGTGCAGAGAATTTGTATATCCAGACGACGTGTTGATGTAAACACTATAAGTCGCCATAGTCGGCAGACGTGGACAAGCGTATGCCATGCCTCGACGTCACTATGGGATTGCAGATAGAACGCGAATATTTCCAGGAGGACATCGTCAGGGAGGATGTCTATTTGCTGGCCTATGCTAGATTGATCTGGAAGTTGTTGTGGGGACAGAAAGGCGTCGAGGACATCGTAAGGGTTAGGAAGGATGTGTGTTTCCTGGCCTATGTTGGATTGATTGGAAAGTTGTTGCTGATATGGAAAGATGGTAAATGTATCCCAGACTCGGACGAAATCGTCAAGCGAGGTGTCTATCATCTGGTCTATACTGGATTGGTTGGAAAGCCATTGTGAATGCGGGAAGGAAGTAAATATGTTCTGGGGAACATCGTCCGAGCCATGGTTAGAGAATATATCTATTTTCTGGCCTATGCAGAACTGGTTAGGAGGCCTTTGTAGACAGTGCGAAACACCTACTATGATCCTTGCGACGAGCCCGTTTCGGTCGTTTCCTCCGGAAAGCAGGCATTGGTTGATGCTGCTTTGGTGGTAGGGAGACTGAACGTACTAAACGGTGGGTGAACATTGGGTATTCATTCCGGTGGGCCTTCATTGGTATTTGAGTAATCCAATGAAAGGACTATATTGTGAGTGATGAGGCGCAACAAAGGTGTCCTGGCCCGGGCCGGTTTGTCTTTGATATTCCCATTTTAGTATGATACGGTTCCCCCGCACGTGACCGTGCATGCGCTCCCACTTCTGTGTCGTGAGTCTCCTTTGTTATGCCCACATATGCCCGCCTTCAGACAGTCAACTCCCGAGTGGTGGCCTTCAGGCTCAGGCCACTAGACATTAAGAGGTTTCTTTGTTCTTGTTCTCTTTTTGTCCTTCTCGGCCCTATAGACCCATCAACAATTCATTTAATGCCCACATGGTTCGTACTCCCCATTCTTCTACCTGTTTCCTACCTTATCACCTCACGAGCTTTGTAGAATCTGGAAATTTGCCTACTGTCACTGCATCTGGCATCTCCACTGCTACTCCTCCCCCGGAACCCTTGAAAGCCGCCGCCACCATGGCCCCGCCATAGAAAGCCTGTCATTAGTCGCTAACAAGGCTGCTTGCTGTCAGCTTCTGAGGTATCGCTTCTCTCGCTCGAAGCGACTGGCCTTGCCCTATCAAGTCTCCTGGTTCCATTGGTGTCGTCGCCAAGGTACTTGGTAACAAAAAGTCACCCACTGTCCACGAGGGTGCCGCCTGTCCTTGCCGTCTGCCGTCTTGAAGGCTGCCACACATACCCTCGAGCCCTCGCTCCCACTTTGATCATATTTCGTGTTCGAGGGATCATTTGGGCAAATGTAGCACCACGACGATGATGCACCAAATGGCGAGTTCAGGATTCGTCCTCTCTGTATTTGACGTTTTCTGACATCGATAGTTCCCTCTCCCTTTCCCCTACCCCCATTTTCTTCTCGATTTCTGTCATCGAATTTTATTCTCTTCCGTTTCCGTTTTGTTTTCCTGTCCATTCTTTGGTTTTCCCAGGCTCCCATCCCCATCTCGCACCGCGCATATCTATGGGCATGCCTTCATCGTGGGCGACGTCCACTGTCGCTGCTGCATCATTTAGCCATGTTCCTCACGCGATAGACATACTTTCTGCCTTCAATCGGCCAATCGAGCACAAGAATAGGCTCTACAGGTGGACTGTCTGGAGTAGGTACGTGATGTCAAAAAGATGCCTCCCAAAACCCATGTAAATTTTAGGACTGACACTATTGACGAGTCCAGACAATGTAGGTGCCACTGGAACTGAGACCATCGTTGCGATTGCAGCGTTCCGGCTGAGTTCTGAAAAGGCTTGTCAGGGATGTGCAGCATGATGGACTATCAGAGTAGTTTACCGCTATATATGTGCACCTATATCATCTATAAGGCTGACACATTGCGGGAACGTCGGGCATTTCGCGGTGCACAAGCCCGTACCAAGGAAGGCCACAACCCGAATCAACGGCCGCGGCCCGGGAGAGAGCACGTGATCGTCATACATAGCGATGTGCGATGTGATGAACACTTGGATGAACACCTACAGCACAGTGAGAAAAGATCAGCGCACATACAGTCGTTGGCTGCCCGCGGCGTGTGCCAGTAACGAGCTAATGTTCTATCTCTCCCCACTTATACTTCCTTTGCTGTTCCATGGAAGTTGATGTTATAGGACCGCGGATAGGGGACAGTCCTATGCGCGGTCTTAAAGCATCACCGAATCCGCAATCTCATCAAAGCCTCCTAGCCCTCTGCGCAAGCCAGCCTCGATCTAGGCTGCCACCCTCTTCCCTCGATACTAACCTCAAGTTAGGTTGCACACCGTCATGTGTTTCTCATTTTTGTGGGTTTCTTGTACGCGGCGAATATGGACACCAGTTTCGCAAGCCTGTCTAGCGATCGTATGTCTTCGGTCTGGGTGGCCAGGAATCATGAGGCTATCCTTTGAGGCACTGTGCTTGTTGTTCTTCCCCAATTGTAAATGTTGCTAATTCCTTGCGCATGAATGATATAAAAAGGATCGTCAAGGGGGGTGAGTGGTACGGCGAACATTTACGCTGTCTTATCGGATCAGACAATCCGACAATCAGCGGTTTCTGTCTATTAATGGCTGTCATGTTGCGCCGTGCGAGATGAACCATCGATTGTCTAGCCTCTTGTATCTGTGTCGGTATCTCTTCCCACTGCATATCAATCTCCAAATCGCCCTTCTCCTTCAACTCAAGACATGCTCGAAGCCAAACTTTTCGGGACAGCAAAACTAAAGCGTTTGCTAGATGGTATGTAATTCTGCAATCCCAGAGGCATCAAATTGTCATGGCTCACGGAATGGACTGGTATCTAGCATTCAAAGAAGTCTCGGACAATGTGAATTTTGAATGTGACAATGAGGGCATCGTGAGCATCTGTTCCTGATTCTGCTCTGATTTTGAAGCGCACAACCTGACATGCGGTAGCGTCTCCATGCGATGGTTAACTCCCATATTGCTATGGTCATCCTAAAGCTAGACACCTCTATTTTTATGGACTATGTTTGCGACCGCCCAATCACCTTTGGCGTTAACCTCAAATCGCTGGACAAGGCGTTCAAGCGCGCGGAGAAAGGCGACTCGTGCACACTCAAGGTATCTGATGATGGTGATGTCCTTACTCTCGTATACGAAGAAAAATGTACGTCTACAAATGCCCCCGAAGAATCTTCCCCCCCTCCCCATGCGTTAATGTCTTGTCGTGGTGCAGACAGTGGTAGCGTTGTAGAGTGTTACATCAAACTTGAAAAAGATAAACCTGACGAACTTAGCATCCCCGACGTTGTGTACGACGCGCAGGTCACCATATCATCCAACGACTTCTCTCTTATCGTGGGTCATCTTAATGCCCTCGGCAAAGACGTTACTATCAAAGTGTCCGACGAAGGCGTTCTCTTTGAGACTAAGGGTGACGCCATATCGGGGCACGTGTTCCTGCAGCGACGCGACTCAGTCGAAGGAGGCGATCATGGGGCGCAAATTGAGATGACGCAGGATGTTAGCCTGGAATTCTCGTTAAAATACCTCGTAGAGTTCTCCAAGAGTGCAACATTTTCGAGCACTGTCCAACTCAAGCTCCGTTCTGATTTTCCCCTCCTTGTATGTGTGTTGTGCACGTTATACATCCTCTCCAGCTCATTGCCGATGCATCCCCAGATGTCGTACAAATTTATTCAGGGAAAAATCCAGTATTATCACGCATGTAATGAGGCTTCCGACTGATGCTACTAGGCTAGTAAAGAGTTGTGCGTCGTTGTTGGTCAGCCTGGTAGTCATTTTTGCGTTGGTGTTATCTGGTATATCGCTCCGGTTTAGTTGTACATTGCATCCAATTATCGCCTTTGTTTCATGCTATACAAAGCGAAAGGCCACTCTTGGCCCTTTAAGTGGTGGTGAATGAAATACAGCGTCGCACCATATCACTGGCCCGGCGGAGAGAGCGGCGGCACAAGATTCTCCAAGTCAAGCGATCCGGCAGGCGCACGTCTTGTGTGTTATCACAAACGGTGACCGGTGACTTTGCGAGCGTCGTCACATCCGGCACCCTCGCCCTCGCCCGAACCGTCCTTTACATCACAACGCCCGAACTGCAGGACCCATCGCCTTCGCTCTTGGAGACCCCTTATAGACGCCTTCGTCAACTACTCGGGGCGTCCAGGGTCGCGCACCGGGGATCTCTAAGTTCAAGCGTGACTGAGGATGTTCGCCAGTCACATATGCTACTCTAAGGCCCCGGGTTGTGCAACGTAGCAAGTCCTGCCGGACATGCGAGCGCTCAGGCGCTGCGCCGTCCGCTATTGCGACAGCTTCTTGCGTCCTCGAGGGGTACGAGTGCTACTAGTAGTCCCCTAGCAACTCGTCAGAACACCCTGGGCATCTAGATGCGTCGCTGCTTGCCAGTGCCTGGTAGGTTGTCTTTTCTGCGAGAGTTCTCTAGAATTTTATCATGACTCCCAGAACATACAGGGTACAGGCATTATGTTGGACACCAAATCTCTCTCAAGATGGGGACTAGGTCGGAAGTATCTGAGTCCATTGCAGTTGATATTCAAACCTGAAGTTGCGGATATTGTGTATCGGAATTCCTGACAAAAGATCCGATCCTTTAGTGTCATCGGCTGAGTCATTTCAAAGGCTCCTGGCAGGGGCAATTTAGGAACATCCATGAGACCTTACTTAGAGTCTTAGACGTCATCCTTCTTTCCATTGCTGACAGAATAGGTCCTACTGCTAGAAATGGCATCGAGTCCGAAGATTGTATGACTGAGCATTGTACCATTGGCAGGGAAAAGGCGCGAGAGTGAGTGTGTATGTAGTAAACGGCCGATGCCAGCGTAAACTATAGCGCATATGCGACTTGACTGTCAACCTTGGGTCGCGGGAAAATGAGGGGTATATGCTCGCCTTAAGTAGGTATGCATCGTGAAAAGGACAAAACTAACGTTAAAATGGGGATTGATGCTATTGCCAAGTCTAGGCAAAGTGGATGGAACTGAGGCTATCATTGCGATAACAGCGCACGGGTTCTGCAAAGGAATGTCAAGGACGTGAAGCACGATGGACTATTAGAATGGCTTACCACACTATACGTATACCATCCATAAGACTGATGCATTGCAGGAATGTCGACATACGTGCGGTGCACAAGCCAGTACCAAGTAACGCCCCAATCAGTTACTTGACAGCCAGACCACGTGCAGGTGAGGGGAAAGGGAGGTACTCGACCGAGTGGACCCTTGTTTCGATGTTTGTCTTGACATGAATGGACGACGAACTCTGGGTACCAGTTTGAGAGGCATGGACAATAAGATTTGTGTACCGATAACACACCCTTGGGACTAACTTCAATTTGTGGGCTCTTTTTAGGCTTGTAGCCTTGAAGCCCGAACGATGGCTTGCTAGTGTTGAAGGGCTTAGTCCTGGGATTCTCACCTGCAGGAATCCCGTTATTGATGGAAGGCTAGTTATCGAGACGTGAGATAGCAAAAGCGCTGTTTCCCAAACCTCTATTGTGCGGTGTACGAAGGCGCGTCCTATTCCAGTTAAGCATTCTCAAAGGGCTAAAACTGAGGAACCATGGTTGCAAATGTTCTCATGTGTCACGAGTATATGATCAAGTCTTTCCCAGTCACACGGAAGATATCATCGATAACTACGCGTGCTGCTGGAGGACCAATTCAGGACAATGGTAGTAAGAGGAGTACAGTAACAGTAATCTCAAAAACAAAATGGGGAGCATAAGGAGAATGACGGGCGATAAATAGAGATTCAATTATCAAACGGCAATGAGAAGGAATAGGAGAGCACGCATCAATTGTTGGTCTCCAGCACATTTACCACTTTCCATCCCACCTGTGGACAGCTACAGGGTAGCCGGAGAGCCATCGAGTGATGATGAATTGTGTAATGGCTTCCAGTGTAGGTTCCGGCTGTTGTATGAGCCCCTCTACGAAAAGATTTTGGAGCGCGGGCAACGTTTCTCTTACTCCTTCCCCCGTGAGCTCTTTCAGGGCAAGGGCAACGCGTGGCGCGACATTCTCGGATAGATACAAATTCTTTACAGACGAAAATGGGTGCATAAGTTCCAGCCATCGTGGATTTTCCATGTTGTCAAGCCAATATGGTGGGTTGAGTTCTTCCGCGCATATTTGAAGGGATTCCAGGTCCGAGAAAGGCGGCAAGGACGAACTACAGAGCTGTGACATCGCCGAAAGTTGCCGATCTGACTGTAAGCAAAAAATTGTCAACAGGAGAGACATAGAATTGCGCTCGAAATTAACGAGCCCCCACCCAAACCTCAACGTTGCTCGATTGTGGGCCATGAGTGGTTCGGCACGAGAAAGGAAGTCGTGGAGTCGTGGGGTGTAGAATATGGGTTGATTGAAGAATCTTATATAGACGTAGTTGAGTAGAGGGACGTCGATTCGGGAAACAAGGTCTTCGGCATATTCACTGACGCCGTAGAACGAAAAGCTAGTGAGAGCGGGGAGAACAACACGTATGAGCGGTGGCGGACGTCCATTCGATGGGTCAAACCAATCTAGGTGGGATTGAGGAGATCGGAAACCAATATGAAGTTGCTTGAGACTGGGCATAGCAGAGAGGTATGGGACCATCGCCTCGGGTGAGATGTAACTGGATTGGGGAATATGATGAAGGGAAAGGTCGACCAGGTGATGAGAAGTCAAAAGTAGCTTCAATATTCCCAGAGATGCAATACCATCGAGGTAGCAAGATCGTAGACGGGGCACGGATCCACCCAGAAATTCCTCGGGTAACACCAGTGTCTCACCGCGGCATAGTTCAAGATTAAGATAGGTCAGAGATGGAAAAGGCTGCTGCATCACGGCCGCAAGCCTTTCCTGTAGAGAACTTTGATAGAAGGTGAGCATGATTTGAGATATGCGATCGTTGTGCGCCAGTGCAGCGATGATGTTATCTATATCTTGTTCTGGCCTCGCAGAATACCCATCGGACATTTTGATTTGTATCGGCAGAGCTGGCCAGACATCGGAAATCTCCCTTGCTGGTGTTTTGTGTGTGCAGAGAATTTGTATATCCAGACGACGTGTTGATGCAAACACTATAAGTCGCCATAGTCGGCAGACATGGACAAGCGTATGCCATGCCTCGACGTCACTATTGGATTGCAGATAGAACGCGAATATTTCAAGGAGGACATCGTCAGGGAGGATGTCTATTTGCTGGCCTATGCTAGATTGATCTGGAAGTTGCTGCGGAGACGGAAAGGCGCCCAGGAGGGCATCGTCACGGTTAGGGATGATGTCCGTTTCCTGGCCTATGTTGGATTGATTTGAAAGTTGTTGTTGATATGGAAAGACTGTAACTTGAAATGTATCCCAGACTCGGAGGAGATCATCAAGGGAGGTGTCTAGCATCTGGCCTATACTGGAATAGTTGGAAAGCCGCTGTGAAGGCGGAAAGGAGGCAAATGTGTTCTGGGGAACATCGTCCGAGTCATGGTTAGAGAATATGTCTATTTTCTGGCCTATGCAAGACCGGTTAGGAGGCCTTTGTAGACAGTGCGAAACACCTACTATGACCCTTGCGACGAGCCCGTTTAGGTCGTTGCCTCCGGAAAGCAGGCACTGGCTGATGCTGCTTTGGCGGTAAGGAGAATGAATGTACTGAACGGTGGATGAACATTGGGGATTTATTTCGGTTGGCCTTCATTGGTATCCGAGTAACCCGATGAAAGGAAGCGATGAGGATGTGAGAGAGGGTGCGCAACGAAAGTTCTCATGGCTTGTTTGTCTTTGATAGTCCTATTATATCTGTCTACACTGCGTCTTTCCCCGCAGGGTCTTCGGCCAAATCGACCAGTCCCCGCACGTGACCGTGCACTGCCTCCCTCCTTGCGTCCCTCTGTTATGTCTCAACTCCCGACTGGTGGTCTTTCAGGCTCTGGCCATTAGACATTAAGAGGTTTCTTTATCCTTATTTGCCCTTCTCGGCCCCATAGACCCATAGACAATCCATTCAATGCCCACGAGGTTCGTACATCCCCCGTTCTTCTGCCTGTTTCCTACCATGTCAACTCACGATTTTTTGCAGTATCTAGAAATTTGCCTACTGTTACCGCATCTGGTCTCACTACTGCTACACCTCCCCCGGCCCCCTTCAAAGCCGCCGCCGCCAATGGTTCCGTCATAGATAGCCTCTAGTCACCGACGAGGCTGTTTGCTAGTCATCTTCTGAGGTAACGCTTCTCTCGCTCAAAAGGACGGGCCTTTCTCCATCAGGTCTCCTGGTTTTACTAGTGCCGTATCCCAGGTGCTTGACAACAAAAGGTCACCCGCTGTCCACGAGAGTGCCGCCAAGGCTGTACTTGCTGTATGACGCAACAAATGTGGCACGACGACGACGACGCAACAAATGGCGAGTTCAGGGTTCATCTATCCATTTTCTGACATCGATAGTTCCCTTCCCTTTCCCCTACCCCCCTTTTCTTCTCGTTTTTCCTCACCGAGATTTGTTCTTTTCCGCTTCCGTTTTGTTTTCCTCTCCATTTCTTCGGTTTTCCCAGGCTCCCATCCCAAGCTCACACCGCGCATTTCCATGTCTTCATCGTATGTGACGTCTACCACCGCTGCTGCATCATCCAGCCATATCCTTCACGCACTGGACATACTTTCTGGCCCACTTCGTAGTCCTAACCCTAACCCAAGGCCAAGCAGCAAAACCTCTCGAAACCGGCCCTGCGGTTTCCCTGGGAACTTACGCAACGCAGCTTCAGCACGATCCCCCTGGCAATGACCAATAAGCCCAGAACCTTGACGAGCTTGACAGCCAGAACATATGTAGACATACGTACCTCCCTCTGCTCCTCGATGGGCCCAGGATAGCATGATCGGCTTTCCCAAATCCCAGTTACACGGCATGACGAAGCTGCCGCGAAAAGACCCCTCATTGGACGTCCCACGGCCTGTTGTCATAGTGGCAATTGAAGCCGACCTGGCCCTAACCTACAGTAGTGCATTGCCATGGATCCGAGACTGGTTACGCTTTAGTATACTATCTAAGCGCGTTGTGTATGTGTGCGGGGCGCAAAGTAGGAAAAAATATGTATTTATCCTTTTCTACCTCATCTACTGGTCTACATAGACGTCGTGTCTCTGCCCATGCAACCATCACTTGTGGATTTGCATATTGGGATACTCATGGAAGGACATCTGGAGTACAACGAGAAACGATCAACGCGCATACATGCGTTGGCCTGTGCGTACCAATAAAGAACCAGTATCCTAATGTAGTTCTCCCCACTTATGGAATTATTCGTCTGTCATAAAACCTGTGTAGGGAGGAGAGCGAGCGCATATAGGCGCAAATGAGTCCGGGGGGGAAACAAGTTAGTTTAGCTACAGTAGTACATAGTAATCATATGTAGTAAGGACATTACTGTACTACAACGGGAACGTCCAATGCAATCTATCTCGGGCTTAACGCCCAATATCCGATAACGGCCACTGCCTAATGCGGCATGTGGTTGAACCATTCCCTTCCAACAACCTGAACATTAATATTATTTCTTGCCCAGGGTAAGAGCGAGGCTCAGCGAGCGGACGGAGAAGTCCGGCGCTTTGTTGCTCAACACTCTTAGCAGGATCACGCCAATTTCAAGGAGCAAAAACCCACGGAAGTACATATATTTTTCTTCCGTGGGGTGGGCAGCAGCGACGCGTCCTGGCCATTAAAGGCAAGATACCCGGTTCTAAACCTCGGGCCTTTTTTCTCTAGTTTGGGCTTTTTTTAAATCTTATGCCTCTTGCGTCCTCGAGGGGTACGAGTGCCAGTCCTCCAGCAACTCGTCAGAACTCCCCGGGTATCTAGACGCGTCGCTGCTGGCCCGAAACAACTATCTACTAGTACGTACTAATACAATCACGTCTTTTTCCTACCCCCCTCGAACCATGTCACAATCGCGACCAAAAAAACCTTTAACCATGAGACGCGACGCTTGCATGGTCGTGCACATGTGTTGAAGGGGTCGACGAAGGGGGTCGAGGGGGGGAAATACAACAACGCAAAAGGACACAGGACTCATAAGAATCAAGACGGGATCGCGCTTTTTCCAACCGCCCTCGGCGCACCTCACCCCTCACGAGCGGATGTCCTCCTACCATGAAACACGACAATTACAAAGGTTGCAACGTCGCGCATGTGTCGGACGAGCGCGGTCATCGAGGGAGGGGTCGAGAGAAGGATATGTAGGTAAAAAAAAAAGGTAACTCGGCACGCTTTTTCCAACCCCCCTCGACACGGCACCCCTCACGAGCGGACGTCCGCCAACCATGAAACACGAGTTTTGCAACGTCGCGCATGTGTTGGACTAGCTCGATCACCGAGGGAGCGTCGAGAGGAGGATGTGAGGGTGATAGGAGAGGAGTGGTGCGGTATTCTGGGGATTGAATGCGAGGGACGTGGCCGCTTTATATACGCCTCCTTGGGTCACCTCTGGCCTGCGTGACGAGACTACTAGTCTCGGCTGACAGTCTCATGAGCATCGGCAGTCGGGAGTCAGACCGAAAGTCGAGCATGTTGGAATTCATGTAATGGAATCCCTGTCGAGTATCCGCCGTCTCAAGTGAACGGGGGCGAGGTTTTCACAAGGGATATTTCATGAAGAGTCAGTTTGTTGACCCGCCCGCGAGTTGTCCTGTGCTTTACAGCCCAGGGAGGAGAGGGCAGAGTATCAAACGAACGTTAAACTTCTCTCACGACAGACTAGGTCGGAGGCATCTATTCCAGTTGACATTGGGCCATAGCTTGGTAGATATTGAGTTTGGAATTCTTGACAATAGATCCAGTCCTGATACGTATCGGCTAAATCAAGACCCAGGCCCTTGGCGATGCGCCAAATTAGGAACATCTATGCGACCTTCAATTCATCAATCTGAGTATCATCCCTCTTTCCTTCGCTGCCGGAACAACTCCTGTCGTCAGAAAGCGCGTCATTCTCGAGGATTACATGGTCGAGCATTGTGTCGTTGGCGGGGAAAAGGTTCGAGAGCGCGTAATACACGACGGATGCCAGGGTAAACTGGAGTGGGTGCGGCGGATTGAGTGCCAACCTCGGCTCGTGGGAGAAGCGGTAATGGATGCTCACCTCAAGTAGATAGGCAATGTCGAAAAGACGTGTCCCAACACCCACATGGATTTTGGGATTGATACTATTGACGAGTCCAGGTAAAGTGAGCGCAACCGAGACTATCATCACGACAGCGGCGCGCCAGTTCTGCGAGCGTTCGTCAGGAATCTGAAGAACGATGTGCTCTCAGACACGCTTACTGCTCCATAAGTATACCTGTACCTTCCATGGGGCCGATACATTGAGGGAACATCGACATGGGTGCGGTGTACAAGCCAATACTAAGCGAAGCCGCGAGTACGATTAGCCTTGAACCTTATTGATAAAAATAAGAGGAAAGAGTGCACGCGAACTCACGTCGGTAATCATGATGCCGGTGATCGGGCCGAGGAAGACAGTGTAGCCGCTCATGAAAGATAAGAAGCCCGTCGCGCTGCGTAGAAGCAAATGAGCAGGGCATCGTGGAAACGATCCGATAAGTCCCCTGTGACACACCTCGCAAGTATTTCCCATGGGCAAAGTGCCCATCCACCGATCAACGCACAGATGACCTGTCCTCGCCGTATATTGATATAACGCGGGCATAGTGCGGTCATGTCATTCCCGGCGCTTAGAGAATTGGCCGAGACGTTCGTGCCCAACGTACCGAGAGCAAATGCGAAAGACGTAAAGAAAGCAGCGGCGCGGTTGTCCCAGCGGTCGATGAGCGTAAGCGGATCCCAGAGAACTTGACCGTAGAGGGTGATGCCTGCGCTCGTCACGGCAATACCAATGAAGCTGCTTAATGTAAACGCAACAGGTATTATGAACAGTTGAATATATTGTCTGGGGATTGACGTTCAGCGTTGTTGACGAAGTGGGACGATTTCCGAACGAATAGTTACCCACGCTCTTTCGTTCTTGGCATATCGCTGAATTGGTTTGTCCCACATTAACTAACACGACATGGTAGATGAGGTTATGACCCACGGTAAAGTCTGGGATGTTAACGCCGAGGGTTGCAAAGTTCCCAAGCGCACTGTTGAGTGCACCTAGCCATGCCCAAGAGAGTTCGCTACCGCTTAATTCTGCCCTACGCGAGAAAAGCCCATTGTTCGGGGGAACTCGAACAAAGGCCCAAATAAGAAGGGCCAGCCATGTCGGCGGAACTATGATAGATTTTGCCAAGAATAACCACCGGATCTTTTGCGGAGAAATGAACATAAAAGGGAATTGAATTGACCAATAGAGAAAGTAGCAAAGCATTCCTTCGGGACACGTCATCACTTCACAAACTGTATCGCTCGATGCTGGTACTCACCAGAGGTGGTTATATTCGCACTAGGAGGAAGATGGTTTGGGAGATGAGCGATGGATGGCCAAATCGCCTTTAGCATCTAAGACAACGGCCATGATATGACCGTAGATGAGGATACAGATGAAATCGCACCTGATAAACGCATTCCGAACCAGCGGTCGTCTGGACACCGAACCAGAACATGGCCAAGACAACTCTGCTGATGACGCTAAAATAGCTCAGCCAGAACCCAAACGAGGAGCGATTGAGGACAGGGAAAGGTATGTGGAGCCGGGCACCAATAGTGCCATTCAGCACCATGACGACACTGATGATGATGTTCCCCAGTGCGAGAGCTGGCAGCGCTTGCCGCCTTCCAGTTTGTTCACGTAAGCTATGGCCCATGGACGAGGAGACAAGAAATCATACCAGGATAACCCGACAGCGATCATAGACGATGCAAGTGCCCACGTAGCGACGTTCGCGGAGTCCGAGATCCAATACGTAACGTAGTTGAACGTCGTCCAAGTGCGCATATGCAACGGCACGGGATCCATATCCTTATTGCTCCAGGCGCTGCTCGGGGCGAACGTCGAAGGCTCCGGTTCGAGCTTCCACGCGGACGGATGAAAAAGTCGAGACCATCCTGAGAGCGATAATCTTCCCATGGAAAGGGTGGGAAAGGATGAATAGAGAAGCGCACGGCAGAGACAACGCTGGGGGCCAGATGACGCTCGGAACCTCCGACACCGGGCCTTTTATCATGCTTGAGGAGCTTGTAGATAAGATAGGAAGGGATGCACCGAATATGTCATAGCTGGATTCTGTGTGACCGTGTCCGCGGCGTTCGCCCGGAGGGAGATAATGATGCTTCAAAAATTTTCTATTTGAATCTCCGCATGTGTTGATAACGAAGGAAACTATAGGAGGTCGTAGTTTTGGAATTGGGATTTTTTCGTAAATGGTGTTAGGAGGCGATGCAGACCGAAAGGAGTACAGTGATGTGCCAGTGACGTGCCACAGTAGTCACTAATACCGAGCGAGTATCGGCTTCCATACTTGCGCACCGCGTGGGTTGTTGCACTAGTACAACAGTGAGTTAGTACTGCGTCGTGTGCCACATGCATCGACCATTTTAGATGACGTCATCAACTTTCCAACAACTGAGAGACCCCCGAAACCCCATGCTTTGGACACGACAAAGTGCTAGCAACAAACGGCAACACGCATAACTCTGTAGTTGTCCTAGTCCTCGCCTTTTTTTTTGCCTCGTCAAAGGCAAGAACACTTTGAACCACCATGGGCTATCCCACTTCTGTAGTGATGTCGTCGACCGGATCAACGACGGGTAACGACGGGCCAGTCCTCTTGCATCGGAAGAGACAGATGCCGACGACAAGTTGACGGTGAGCAGTCCTGCTAGAGTGGAGGTGGACTCCGTGCCTCGAACCCTCAAATTTACTCAACGAATCTTGACAGAACGTATTATACTTATCCTGTCTTCTTCGCGTAGATACGCTTTCGTCTCCCAAGGTTCTCAGAGTCTAGTCTCACAGGCATATCCACCGGGTCAAATGACGCGAATGTTTTAACCCTACCAGCTATGGTTGTCCCAAGATGGCTAGGTTATCCAAGGCACGATATACCGTTCGCTGATTCGTTATCTGGAATAACACCATGAGGAACGAACACGATTTCTAGACGGTGGGCAAGTCCCGCAGATGCGAGTTCCGAGAACTGCGACTTTGCTTCTTGGATATCGACGTCGGCGCAAAGGTACGTTCCTATATTGGCATCTATGGTACAAGCTATCACATCACGAACCGCCAGCAGAGCTACGTAGCAAACTGTGAGATCAAGAACACGCGAATACGACACAAGGCTCGAGGGATAGTGGTTGAAGCATGGATGGTATTATCGTTGTGCGTTCCCCCATTTCCCTAAATAAATAAGCAACAATCACAAGAATGAAACCACGATGCAGACAACGATTTGGTCAACTGTATGAACAAGTGAGATCGTAATTTCAACATGATAATTTCAGTGAACTTACAGCGCTGATTTGAAAACTCTCGCAGTTGACCCAAGGGTTTCACTTCTGACGACATTAGGCCTGGTTTATCTCAGATAGTACTTCATCCAGGCAACGCTGATCCTCCTCTTGTCCTACGGGATCTTGTGCTTGCCTATGCATTGTAAGAGCCTTCTCGTAGAGGGTTTTGGCACCTTGTAATTGTGACCTTGCCCGTTCTACTCTACCTAGCTGCCGAAGTGCGTCTCCTTGCTTCAGAATATTATCGGAAATCTTGTAAAGCCTTAGCGCCTTCTGATACAAGTTCTTGGCTGAATTGAGTTCATCTAAGCTTAAATATATATCTCCAAGGCCCAGATAATCATTCCCTTGGCCTAGAGAATCATTGGCATAGTAATGAAGCTTTGATGCCCTTTCATATGAATTATAAGCTTCAACTTGCTGATTGAGCAGAACATATATGTGGCCAAGTTGTCCATAATCATTTGCTTGGCCCAACATATCATTGGCATGCTTATGAAACTCCAGAGCCTTTTCGTATGATGTTTTGGCCTCATCTAGCTTATTCTGCCTAAGGTATATTGTTCCAAGTCCTAAATGAACATTTCCTTGGCCAAAGACACTACTGCCAAGCTTATCTATGGCTCTTTGATATGAATTTTCAGCTTCACTCAGCTCATTTAGCCTAAGATATGTGGCCCCAAGTTCTGCATAATCAAGTCCTTGGCCTTGGTTATCATTGGATTCTTCATGGAGTTCTAAAGCCTTTTGAAATGAAGCTTTAGCTTCAGATATATTATTCTCATGCAAATATATTTGCCCAAGGATATAAAAGTTTCTAGCAAAGTGGGAGCTATTGATGTTAGGGTTGGCTTGGCATAAATCTTCTGCCTCTTTTATTTTTTGCTTGGCCTTTTTAAGGTCATGAGCATTATAATGTAACAGTGCCCATTGTTGAAGACAGCTGATCAGTAATTGTACAGGAGCTCTCTTTTGTTGCAAGAATTCAGAAGTATAGCTAATCAGCTTGTCTGAATGATCTCCAACACTGCTATGAAATGAGGTGAAGATGCAGATAGCTTGGTTCAGCTTTTTATAATCATCAAAGTCTGACTTTAACAGCTCAAGAAGTATGGCCTTGGTGTTATTCACTTGCTGGAATAGTATAAACCAATTTTTGGCTTCTATTTTATGTGGTTGAAAGGATGCTAGTTTAAGGTAGAACTGCATGATAGAATCCTTATGTTCTTGAGATACCAAAGTCTGTGATGTGCTATGATTGCAATAATGCCGAACAATAGGATGCATCTGATATTTCTTTCCATTCATAGTTATTAGGCTACACCCCTGAAGGGTGCGAAGACCCAATGCAATGTCTATTTTGCAAAGTTCTCTTTTCCATCTTGTTACCAGACTTAAATGCATCCCATCTGGTAGCATACTGAGAACTCCAAGCATTTCTCCAGCAGATGGATTAGCTCTCATCCTACCACTATCAATAGATAGCTGGATGGAGAACTGAAGATTTGACAGCCTATTGGCATGGCCTGTGTGAATAAACTCTGTCTGCTTTTCCTTCCATTCCCTCAATAATAACTCTGGTGATGTGGCCTGAGCAAGGTGGGCCAGCAGAGTTATGGCAAGAGGAACATAATCCACAGCTTTCATAAGCTCCTCTGCATAATTATCATAGTTGTCAGCGGTATCCTCCCAGACTTGTCGCGCTGCATTATGATCAAGCGGCATCAATGGGGGTAGAAAAGGCTTTGTCCACTTCGTGCGGGCTGGCCGCACTGTGCCTCGCATCGTGATCAGCAGGGTGGTGTGCCGAAGCCCAGCGACACTGGAAAGGATCTCTTCAACGGACTCTCTGATCTGTCCATCCTGGTCTCCAACCTGGTCCCATGGAGATTCAAAGTTATCAAGACAAAGGATGCAGTCTTTTGATTCCAACACATCACATATGCGAGACCACGAGACATCTGAGGCCCCATTCAAAAGGCCGAGAGTCTTGGCAAGCTCACTTCTGAGAGCGCTAGATGAGGTGGCCGTCTCGCAAGCAACAAAATATCTTGCATCCCCGAAACGGTCTTTGACACGCCCATGTGTAAGCACCGCATTCGCGAGGGTGGTCTTGCCGTAGCCACCGGGCCCTAGAATCGCGATGCGGGCGGGATGAGAGTCGACATGCTCGAATATCATGTCGATAATCTTCTCCAGCTCAGAATCGCGCCCAAAGAATATCTGGGGTGAACTTGGCTCCTGAGGCGGCGATCTGTGTCACAGTCACGTCAGCATACCGTCAAAATAAACAGCTTCAAGACACTGACATGACAAAATCTGATGGCCCAGGCGGATCAGGTGAACGGCCATGTGAGGCCTATCCAAAACATTAATCGATCATCATGGACTTATATATACAGCGGAGGCTACCTTGAGTCCTTCGGCGAGCTGCGCAAAACGCGTGTCTATAGCCAGGGTTATCTGCAGGGAGAATAACAAGTCAGGTAAACGACAGAAATAGCGAAACGATGGCGACAAACTTGGAAATTTTGAAGCACATCTGAAAGCTTGGCATTATACTGCTTGACATCACCATACAAGTTCTTGCGCAGAATGATCTTCTTGATACCTTTGGTTTTCTTTCTCTTTTCGAGCGCGCCCTTGATTTCATCCAGTTCGCTGAAGTGCGATGAGCTAGAGATAATAGTGACGGAAGGATATGGCTTACGTGGTAAGAGACTGAAAGCATTCGCACAGACCAGCCGGAAGATCCTTCTCTTCCAAGTTATATTTCCTGCACGACTCTCCTATGTTGCATACCATACCAGCGGCTTTCTCGACTTTGCCCATTACAATCTTCCACTCTCCCTCGTACTGTTTCACCTCCTGCGGACATACCGGTAAGATATAAGATCTCTCGTAAGACAGTGAAACCGCTTACATCTCGCATCGTGAGCGCTTGCAGGAGGAGGCCCGCCACAGGAGAGATGTAAGGGATCTTTCCGGCGAGGGCGCTTGCCTCCTTCAGAACCGCGAGAGAAGTCTCGATCGTGCTTATCGCCATGTCTCCCGCGCCGCCGATTGCATCAGATGAGGCGGGATCGTTACGAGTAGCTGAAAAATTACATCGATGAGCTGGAAGAAAACCGGCAAGGACTAGAAGGGATTCCAGTAACCCACCGACTGGTTCGACATCCGTCGGGGGACGAACCCGTAGTTGGCTGAATTTTTTGGACAGGGATTCCATTGCTTTGACGGCTTGTGCTTGTAGATGTAGACGTTGGCAGAGACGACCGAGTCCCAAGCATGCGTCGGCCTCGTGCCAGGATAAGGACAGGCAGCCTTCGGTGGCGTAGGAACGTAAACGTGACCCTTTGGGCGTCTGCTCCCATTGACGTCAATCACGCAATTGCCCGTCAACAGATATCCCTGACTCTTTCTATAGCCTATGTTATTCTTGAAGGGTGTCAAATGCAGGCCTGCATGCGCGTTCTGAGACCCACCGGAGCTTGTTGTTCACCAGTAGGCAGCGTGTTGTCGCCCTGATGGTAACTTTCCTTGTCACATTTGTTGTGCTTGTTTTTGCCTGACTGCGGCATAACCCCTTTTTCATCAACGGCGTAGGTTTGAGAATTTTGTCGCGGTGCTCGATTTTTCGGTAACGCTTCAGAGCCACCACTCGTATCGGCGGCCACGTGTGTCCGACTGTCGCACCGGTCAGCATTTGCCGCCGTAAGCCAAACTCGGACATGTTACCGTAGTAATGTCCCTTATTTGCTACATGACACTTTATGGGCCTCCGTAACTAGCGCGAGATTCACCTTTCAACTCTGTGGCATCGACACGTACTAATACGATACATATATCTCCTTGTAAACCTGACAAGCACCCGCCATGAGTCCGGGGCAATGGAACGCGGTATGCGTAAGGGGAGGTGTTAAAGTGACCAATAATGATTTTGTTTCGATTTCCAGAAGCAAGTCGACCCTTGAGTGCGCCTACATTCCATCAGCGGTATCCTCGTCACATCCTTCTCCTTCTCCAAGAGCCAGAAGCACCCTACCCACTTCATCTGTAACGCGGCTCAGAAGAATTGCGGACGACACTGATGGCGGGTTCAGTGTCCCGCTTGCTGTTCGATGCCTTCTCAATATCGCTCGGAGGCATCATGGATGACACTGATGGCGGGTCCAATGTCTCGCTTGTTGTTCGACGTCTTCTCCATTTCGCAATTCTAGATAAATGGAGAATTGGTTTTCTCCGGGTTCAATAGTCCTGACTTGACATGACGGCGCAGAGTCCCTCAAGGAGATGAGCGGAGGTTACATGAGACCTTATGGACACATAATGGCGCCCTCGATATGGTACTCCCTTCAGAAGACCAGATGGACACAATGGACGAAGTGGAGGAGCATGCGGAGGGGTACAGGGTGGGTCAGTTCGATGTGTTCATGACGCAACTGAGTTAGACCATGAACACATTTCGGCTAGCCATTCCCGCTTCGATAATTTGTCAGCATGTTTGCGAGTACAGCACTCTTCGAGAGGCCTCTTGTATAGACCGCGAGATGATCGCGCATGTGCTATTAAATCAATAAATGCTTGAGATGGTAAGAGACGATGTTCCCGGTTGCAAAACTAGTGGCACCACGACACGCAGACCACTCCCGTAGTCTCTTTTTGATATGGCACTAATGGCAGCCACATTGTCGTTCTCATGCTCGGACAACTATGATGTAACACATCCACACTAGAAGGCAGAGAATTCGTTAATCAGCATAGAGACGACAGGGTGGCATAGATAACGCAACTTCCATCATGTGGTCCATGAAGAGCCCGTTGAAGAGTGCCGACATGCCCGTCGTGCGAATGTCACAGCGAACGTGTAGTAAGAAGGCACGACTCGAGTGGGGGTAATGTCAAGTGGTGTACAGCCTGCCTTTAGGCGGTCTATTCCACCCTATGTATGGCGTGGCGTCAATACCAGTGCAGGGGTGATTAGAGGCGGGGAACCTGGGAGCCCAAAAGCCGTCACGCCGGCGCTTAGTCTGTGATGGCTGCGGGCAGGTCTGGAGGGGAGCGCTGTCAACCATGGATTATATTCTCTTCGTGCCACGTGTCTCTCATGGTCCTCCTGACAACAAGAGTGGTGGGGATAGAGATTTGCTCGAAGAGACAACATGCAACCGCTGCGGAAAACCGACAATCGTGGCCCAGTGCAACACTAAGGGGTGTATATCGTTGTTTACCCGGATACCGGTCAGCCGGTCACGATGGCTCAACAAAAAGAGCTAATAAAACGATTTAAATGTGAGGTGAAAGTAGCTATTCATAGCTTTCAATCCCAAGTTTTTTGGAGTAACAAAGCCCAAAATTGAGGTGACCAACCCTGACTGACTGGATTCAGGAGCTGACCGGTATCCGGGTAAACAGTAGTAGTACGAAATCAATGGACAAAAGATCGAAACGATATCAACTTTGAGCACGGAGGTAGAGTGGGTCGTGTGGGGAATCTGTTTGTCATCCATCGCTCGAAGAGGATAACACCGTCACGAAGTGGCGGCGAACCTTCTGACCATGAAACGCCTAAAACTTAGCCCAAAAATCAGTCCCTGCCTCCCGATCCTACAACCGCCACCACACCGTCGAGTTCATGGTACAAAGAGTCATGTTTTCCCTATGCAACATTTTACATTCTTGTAGACTATTGGGACCACATCTATGTAAGTGGATACATGTTGCAATACACAATACAAATGCAGACTTGGCAAATAGATAAATAAAACATAAAACAACGAACAAAACAATCATGAAACGCTAACACCTCAAATCAAATATCAATGCCACAGCCTTTGTGCCACTACAATTGTACAGGACGGTATTTTTACATAGCATTACTGTAGAAGTATTCGTTAAGGTACAGTGCCAAGCCATGGGTGTTTGTCTACTCAATGTACCTTGGTCTTGAGTCGATCATGGCTCAGAATAGCAACTTCCGCCTACAAATTATAACTTGTCGAAACCCTACACCCTTGCGCCTACCATGTTGCTAGACTGGTGCCGCAACATATGTCATTAGGTGTTCACGCTTTTGAGCCTCCATGTGGCTCGCTGGCATCGCAACTTCGGGGTGCTGAGGACCTGGGCCCTGGGGAATACAAAACCATATATGGGAAGATGTTGGGTGCTGTGGTACACGGTGCCCCCATCAAGTGGCAACGCAGAAACGTTACAGACCTTAAAGATAGTCGGCACGGATATTGTTTGGGCCATGACAGGAATGCCGAAACTCACAAGGTGTTAGATGCCCGGCGTGATGGATGAGTGGCACTGTATGAATTGTAATTAATCGGCAAGTACGGGTACATCCACTCTGTTGATGGTGAAGAAGAAGTGGGCTCAAAATCATAACAGCTGTTTGACGGACAAGCACAACATTAATGTCGAATCAACATTGGTGGCCACTCACATACGCATGGTAACAAGGCCATGTGTCAGGCACCGTGTCCTTTGTATGATTGGGAACCGACGCCAACTTGAAGCTCCGACAACAACCCCGGCGATTTCTGTGGAGCGAGCTGGAACCGTACTGTACTGTACCAGTACCAAGTTTCCCATGAACCATCAACCTATCACATAAGGGGCAATGGCTGCAGCCGTAACTCTATGCGCCCATATTGCTCGACATTCGAGTTTGACATTGATCGTAGCTCCTCAAACGATCTGGTACGCCGTCGCGCCACCGGCCAACTCCATGGTGACACCTCAACCGGGTTTTTGCGTAGGATTACTAACTCTACTGTACACCCTGCCAGGCTGGGTGAGTCTGACTCGTAGTTCAAATTGAGGACTTCGAAGTTCACGGGCGTACCGTTTTGCCGGTATCTGCTGTCCTATCTAACCATGATCCACATCAATATGTAACCATAGCCTCAGGCTCTCCAGCCGTCGGCTTTTGAGATGATGGATCAATCAGCTGCGGTTACCTTTCCAATCCCAGTTTCCCCGGACCTCGAGCGCCAGTGGCGTCTTACAGGCAGTACGGTGTCACAGGAGGATCGTCAATCTCCCCCCCTGGGATTCTGCTAGTTGCGCCAGGGCACCGGGCTTATCCTGTTCTGCGGTCATCCGACAATATATCTGGATGCAATTCGCAATACGACGAATACTTTAAAACTCGTCCTTTTGCAAGGACTTTGCTTCTTTACTCACCAGCCTCCCGTCTACGTTCGATAATTACGTGGCCAACACGTCATTCCAAGGCAATGTCTAATATCGTCCAACTATCCGCCGGAACTCCTGCTCAAAGCATAAGCGAAATCCTAGGCCCGGGAATCGTGGGTCTCTTTGTTCAGGGTTTGGAAACCGGTCTCGTCATCTCGCAATTATCTCAATGGCTCTATCTTGACCGAAAAGAGGGGCTCGCAATTACCCTCCTCGTCGTGTTTGTTACCACCGTGGGACTGTCAGCCTTCGTCCGCCTTTTCTCCCACAAATCAAATTTCTTATTTCATCGATCTCCCGTCGCGGGTCGTATAGCGTAGAGACTGCTATCTGTTTTGCGTCCACATGGAGGATCTACGTTCAAAATTTTGGTCAAACAGTGAGTAGACCTCTCTAGCTGTTCTTTGGAGAGTTTCGAGGCTTGACGCACGAGTTCCATTGCCCTAGGTAATCCCTGAATGGACTGAATCCGTCCACGCAATGCTTGTGCGTGACTTTTCATGTCTCTTCTAGTTCGCCCTTTAAGCACGTTCCTTCCGTTTTTCCAATAGTCCACTGCCATTGCGGCACCCATTCAAGCATATTTTATATGGCGCTGTTACCATGTCCGTCTTTTAGTAACTCCTCATACTTCTAGGTGCTTATCGCTACAGCAGATATTGAAGAAGAACATATACCTGATAGTATGTTCCTACGAACTACAGCGCGCGAATACTCACGTGGACCTGGATTTCTGCTTCTCAAGATCCCCCTTATTATCACTTTAATTTCCACGATCGTCGCAGCGGGCTGGGTCACGGCGTGGATCTTCCGCATGCATGCCGCTAGGCGAGCTGGACGTTCCCCAACAGCGAATGGAATTGTGTATCCCTGTGAGAACCCGAGACTGACTATCGGCCTTGACAATTGCTTATTTGCGATCCTTACATGTGTAGTCGTAGTATTCCTCACCCTTCCTGCAGGTACGTCCCTGTCTCTCACATTGTGTGCCAGTATCCTAAATCAGTGGCCCGGGTAGCCCTGGATATTACTATCACCAGTATCCGTGAGTGAGCTCCGTCCCACCTTTCGCTATATCTTGCTTACTAGTGACGTCTCCTTCCTGCTCACGATATAGTGCTATATTCTTTGACCAGGATTATGAGGAAAATTCATGCGAGACATATCCGGGCTGTACGTCTTCCTTCGCATGCTGTCACCGTTTCCCTCATTAACAACAACGATCTTCAGCGAGTAACGCGCTACATGGTTGCGATATGGCAGGCGGCCATCCCACCACTTCTCTGTGCCATCTCCCTGTTGATTAAGTATGTCGCTTTTACAAAAGCACACCCAGTACGTGGCCTCTCAAGAACGGCAGTCCTCTCGCGGTAGCCACCCTGCTCCGCCGTACAGCCGGCTGATAGCTACTCTCCGCAGGGGAAGCCACAATTGTGGTATGCCACGATTCAAGCTATGCTTGGCAAGGTGTATGTTCTATCCCTGTTTTTTACGCTGTACGCATACACTTCTTTTTTGGCGCTCCGTCGCGCGTCTGTTCAACGACCATATGTAACTGACTGCCTTGGGGACAGGAACAACCGCATGGACCTCACTAATGAGCCGCCAGTAACGTACGTGTCGACGATGAACGCGTCACTCGACGGCGTGGTGTCTCCCACGCAGCGATACGTATTCTCTGTACATTGTCAAGCCCGAGAGCAAGAATGTTAATAATCTCAAGTACCTGTATAATTACTGTATGACAAATCCGAATATAAGCTTCTTTCTCATCGTACCTGACAACTCGGAGATAAAAAGACAGCTGCCACCATCGAGCGTCAAGATGCAATGCTCCCGGCGCCTTTCTACCCGCCCACCGAAGTGACAGAATACCAAGTCAGAATTGACCGTGGCGGCAGGACAAATCCCGCCCGGCATGGTTATATTGCGGACGGAATCAAATGATGCCCGACAACCAGCACAATACGATATAGTGAATATCAGGTGAAGCGACGGGACCGAATCCACAGAGTGGTTACCGGTCTAGACACCCTGTTTTCGGTGTAAGATGCAACGCGGGCGCGTGATTATGATGGAACCGCAATCATCAAGCCTGAAAGAAGAAAGATCGAGTCATTTGTGCCTCTACTCCCCGACAACCCCATGACCATGCCCACGCTGATAAGGACTGAGAGCTCTTATCAGAAACGCAATAAGTGAATTTGTCTTCTTTTTTCTATTGTTTGGGAATCCATGATTGCAGTTTTGAACTCTGAAACCGCGCTAGGCTTTCTTACACTAGGTTCGCACATTGGCAGCCTGCTCGAAGAACTAACTGTGTTATGAGAGCATGATATTCATAAGAGGTGATAACAAAACGACGATCATCGTTAGCTTTGCTCCGCGATGACCACTTTTTTTCGCTCCGCCTTGGGCTTGCTTTCGCCCGCGCGCGTGTGGCGCCGCCGCCGTTCCTCCTTGACGCGCTGTGCCTCCTCCATCGTCCGTTTGAGCTGCGCGGCTTTGTAAACGGGCTTTGGTATGTGCCGGCTCCTATCAATCGAGATCGTATGTTTCAGTCAGAGCGCGCAGGGGCGGAATGAAAAGATGGCCAAAACGGGGCTCACCGCTGCACTTTGCCGATTTCGGCATCCATCTTCCATCTCCCTTTCAGCGCATCTCGGTACTCGATGGCCGAGCGCTCGCGCGCCGTGATGATGCCAAGTTTCTCCGACGGGTTTGCCTTCCACACACGTACATTGCCGTCGTCGGAGCCGGAAAGCACGAAGCGCGCGTCCGCGGTGAAGGTGGTCGCGAGCACGCGCTGCATGCGCTTCGTGTGATACACCTCCGGGTGTGTGCCATGGCCTTCCTGCCATATGCGCAGGGTCCGGTCCCACCCACCTGAGACGAACTCGGTGCCAGTTGGTGACCAGTCACAAGACGTCACGGCGGAGACGTGCGCCTTGTAGATTTGGGTGGGAGTATTAAGACGCCGGATATCAAACGTGTAAAGACTATGGTCTTCGGATGCGAGGAGAATGGAGGTTGGAAAGGTGGGGGACCAAGAGAGATCATTGTTTTTCATCTGTGATCTATGTGAGACGCAGAAGGAGTCAAACTGACGCATGTGTGTACCTGCATGACGATGCGTCTCTCGGCTTTACCAGTTCGAATGTCATAAAGGATGAAGGTTCGATCGGAGCCAATGCTAGCGAGTACAGAGGGTTCTGAAGGATTGAAGCGTACACCCGTTACAGACTCGGCTGAGGTAGAGAACGTGATATCCATCACTGGGGCGCTCCTAAGAGATGGTAAGACAAGAAAGATGTAAGGGCAGGCGAGAGCGTACTTTGTCTCGTCCCATATTTGAACTATAGTTGAAGATGTGGCAAATACCGGATCTGTGCTATGATGGTCTATGGAGCTATGAAAAATGCTTTGAGGGGCTGCGATACGAATAGTGTGTACGAAGACCCACTGAAGTGTTCCTTTCCCGGGAAAAACTGCAAGTGGTTTTGGCTGCAAGGATATCAACTTGAGCGAACGCGCAAGACAGAAGAAGGACGCGCCTGTGATGGACCGGCTTCTGAGGGATCTAATGGCGCTTCTAGACGCACATCCCACATCTTGACGTTTTTGTCCACACCACAGCTCAATATCCTGTGGTCGTCTGCCCAGCAAAGCCCGGATATCTTCCCTTGATGTGCGCTCCCAACTTTCGCGACGTGCGTCCTCCTCCCAGTGTTGTGGACAATAATATCTGATTAGTTTTCAGAGTCATTCGCATAACGCTCCTAGTTCCATGAGAGACGCACCTCCGTCCCAACTTGCACTCGCGACGTCTGTGATCGAGTTTGGACGACGGGCAAGGGCTTCCACAGCATCTCCGTGTCCTTCGAGTGCCCCGATAAAAGGTTTGGAGAACATGCGCTCCATTTTTGCAGCATTCAACGCGCGGATACGTTCGCGTGCTCGACCAAAAGGATGTTGTAATGGATCCAAATTTCTACGCGTCGGCGTTGGATCACCTGGCCTGGCCGGTAGATGGGAAGAAGGTGCATGCTGTAAGACGGAAATTTTCTACAGATGGGATCAGCCAAGTAACGAAGAACTCGGGTACATAACAGCGGATTTACCACCATCGTGGTCTTGTCTCGGGTGTCGCGAAAAACAAGATATCGGATTAGTCAGCTTCATCCCCCCGGCCCTCGGACCGGACATTTGCCGTCGTTGGTCGGGTATCTCGGGCTCTACCCTGACCATGTTGTCTACTCCACCACTCTTTGATCGCCGCGACCACTAGTGCAAATGTGGACTGGCCACGCAATGACACCGTGCAGAACGAGAAGCCCGCAGACAAATAGGGGGCATGAAATACTGGTATCAAGATTGGGAAGTTTTGAAGAGGACTTTACGACGAATCTCCCGAAAGTAGAAATTCAGCATATACGAATCAAGTACCAACCATCATCTGCACAACCACCGATATAAGAGACTTGAACGAGTGTGGCTGACCAGTCGAGCCGCGCTTGCTTTATCACGACTGGTCGCATGGCCCTCCCGCGGATCCGACAGAGAGCATGCCAGGTTGGACTGATGAGGTGAACCTTCAGCAGAATTGGCCCTTACATTGCGCTAATCTTATTGAAATGTGTAGTGCTAAGATCGGAGATACCAGATAGATGAGATGCCCCACCCTTAAATTCCACGTCCTACGTAGTGCGATCCCTGCTTCACACGTCCTTTTCGCACCGTGGCGTCGCTGGTCTTACCCTTTTTGCTAGATATTGACATACCCAGGTTGTCGCCCAGGGTCATTGATCTTACTTGTATCTAGATTCTAATCGACAGCAGTCCGTCTCAGCTCGCTGCCCACTGGCGGACTCGATGCTGAGCATCCTCGATGATGTGTCGTGTACCGAAACTTAACACACTCGTCCCCTCAAACCCTCAAATTATCGACCGTAAGAGTTCCAATCATTTGAATACCATGTGCTATAGGCAAATCCGTCCTACTATGTCACCTATGCCACTTTCCATCATGATCATGATATGTGATATGCCAGTTCGTCGTCATGGCATTGTTGATAACCGCTTCTCAGGATATTTCATATGGTAAATGGGTTGGGTCGGCGCTCCAGATCCGGAGGCGCCGGAACCACTAGCACTCTCAGCCCTCATCACTTATCGCTCACTGCTTAGCATGCAACAGCAAGCCCTTACCTTGAAGGCATAATTTGATTCTCTTGCTGTTACTTATGATATATCTGAGTCTCCATGACAGTCTGATTGAAGCTGTCTGCGAGGATATGGTGCGGGATAGATCCATCAGGATTGCATCCGATTGTCAACCCCCATTCTTCTTTCAGCATGTCCTATAAGTGACTACCGTCGTCCCATGTCACGCAAATAGCACCCGTGATGAGATGTATTTTCACTCACTTCCCACGTCATGGTCCCTATCTGCAAGTGGCTGACAAGACTCAATCCTAGACACGTCATCTCTGGCACTTCGACCACCGGCAGGTCAACCCGGATAAAGCACCAGTGATTCTGATGACAAGCTATTAACTTGAGTGCATCCCGACAGGACGTCCTATATACACGGGTGCAGTAGGTACAGTAATACAAGAAGAGTTACTAACTCCTTACTGCCGTGGTATGTTTTGGCTCAATGATCGACAACGTTTTGTTGTAGACTCGGTGTTCAGATTGCCAATCATGTCTCGTCGAGCGTATTCAAAAAGGACGATCTCTGGCGCGTTCAGTCTTTATTGTTTTCTTACACACTTTATCTTTGACATTGGATGTTGATGCCCTACGTGATATCTCCCGGAACCCGGCGTCCATTGCTGGGAGGATTGAATCGTTTAGGTCGGAGCGATAACACACAAAGTCCAAGCGCCACGCGTCCCCATGGCATTGTCGGTCTCTTTGTTCAAGATTTTGAAACTGGCCTCGCTTTTGCACAGCTCTCCTCATGGCTCCCTTTCCGGAATTCACGGAGAGTCACCTCATCATCACCTTGACTGCGTTTTCAACGACAGTTAGATTGTGAGAACCATGTGTCCCTTGACCTCTCCGTTTCTTTAACCCCAATTGTTGGTAAAGCTTGCAGACAGGGATTTACTTTGCCTCTACTTGGCAAAAATCTGTGGAACACTTCGGACAACCCGTGCGTAACATCCATCGTCACTCCCCAAGTCCATATGACATTTCCATGCTAATTATCATGTTAGGTCGTCATAGCTTGGGCTGAAATGGTTCAAACTTTGCCCGTGGGTCATCTTCATAGGACATCCCTGCACCTCTAACCTCATAGACCACACGGCTTCAGATAGCTGTCCCCGTTCAATCGCTCCTAATATGATGTTGTTATTATGTTCTTCCTTGTCTCTCATTCCTCCTTAACCTCGTGATTTACACGATTAGATCCTTGGAGGGAACTCATGCGTTATTCTCGGTTTTTGCGCTCTCGAAAGCTTACCGAATCGAAAGATCCAATTCAGATCCTTCTTATTTGGCTTCTGCTAGGCTCGATCGTCATGTCAATTCTAGCTCATTATGGAGTTACTTCTGCCCGACTTTCATGACAGACCCATGGATATGGATGCTACTCGCATGCTCGCTAACATGCCAGCAGGCCTCCCACAGCACATTTCCCACAGGTGAGTCAACCGCGTTTTCTTCTCCCCCTCAAACTGTGTGTGAAGTTTACAGAGAGGATCGGTGGCACAAGCCTTCCGCAGATCGGATTTGACACCTATGTTCATGTTACTTACGCCGTACTGAGCAAAACCACACAGATGTCGAAATGTGAACGCTAAAGATAGATACCCCGGACTTAACGTCATCATAACCCACGAAACGTAAAACGTACATGGATGCTAAGCATCCTTATTGCGACGAGGAGCGTTCCCGTACCACCACCATCCACTCTTTTCGCCCACTTTTGCCTCTACGGCTCACACTGTACACCGGCCTTGGTGGGGCCACTGACTTTGACGAGCACTGCGGAGTGCTCACTCTACTTCGCCCTTCCCCGCTCCCCACGCCAGCCGTCCCCTCTGGCCCCTCCACTTCGCCCTCCCTGGGTCCCTGGGAGACCCTTGTGTAACCACTAGCGGTCCTTCGGACTCCCTTCCTTCCTTTACACTTGGCTATATGCAACTTTGCTTCCACTTTGACTACCCCTCGTCCACCACATGCCAGCCGTCCTCCCTGGCCCCTCCACTTCGCCCTCCTCGAATCTATGGGAGACCCTTGTGCTCGCATTAAGCGGTCCTTCGGATTCCCTTCCTTGGTCGACCCCTGTTCCACGACGGGCTGGTCCCAGGGTTTTCTCCCACAGTGTCACCTCACCCTTCACACCGCACCCCTCCCTGGTTGAACCCTGTCTCACGGCAGGCTGGTCCTGGGGCTCTTTCACACCATGCCCTTTCCCTCTTCCCACCACGTCTTTCCCTTTCCCCTCCGCTTCCCCCAACCGGCCCCTGGGCAGGGCCTTCTCCTCCTCTTCCACTTCACCGCCCAACCCCCTACGCCTCCTCAACCTCATCATAACCGGGTCCCCCAAGGACATACGGGCTCTGTCACCGCTCCTGATGAAGTGACATCCTAGGCAGTTGAGTGTTCCTGGTTTCGCTTATGCACAGAGTAGTAGGGGTCTCCACCATGTGTTTTGAACTCTTTTCATCGACTGGACACAGTTCCCACTGGCTTTCTTTTGTATCGCGCGTTATTGCACCTCAGGTAGTGTAGATTGTACTTCGGTAGAATTTTGCATATAAATCCTTAGTACCAAAACAAAAAAAAGCATCCTTATTGGCTTATCACGCAAGTGCAGATAATTAATGAACATATCGCCTCCAACTCACAAATTATCGGCCCAAAATACTGCATTGAATCCTGCTTTGCTTATGTGTTGCCAAAATTTTCGAGGCGTATTGAATTGAACAATAGTATCGCGTGCTAATTCACAAGTACGATCATCGGATTAGGGTAATATAACGCCACGTGACAACGTTGGCCTCGATGTAAATTCTAAGTGTTATTTTCGTATTGCCACATCGCCATGGCATTGCTTATGACCTCTGATCAAATTGTGAGATGACTGGACTCTAAGCTGGTTTTTATCTGGTGTTGCGGAGGCAAGATCATGGCCAGCTTTCATACGAGCAGTCCGCATGATAAGGTAAGCAATGAGCATGTCCAAGGAACCATGAACTTGTAGAAAGTGGCCGCAGAGCGAGCCAATTGCAATAGAAATAGCATTACTTTGGTGTGCCACTTATTGGCACTTACTGGTACTTATTTACAGGTAATTAATTAGTATTTAGTACTGTTTGGTAGCCCTTACTATACATAGTAGGTAGTTCATTTTCGTCGCCTCAGACACTGTGCTTATTGTGCACTCTCTGAGGTAAGTTAGTTATTCCCTTAATACAGACACTGTGCTTATTGTGCACTCTCTGAGGTTGACCCTCTTGTACACTCGTTTTCGTCATCATTATAGACACTCTATTTGCTTCAGAACTGCCTATAATATCAGAACCTCCTTGGCAGGATATTGTGTACCTGTCTGTGCAGCTACAGGGTGGAACCACAAAGGTGGCTACTTCTTTTCCCAATGTCTAAATGTATGTCCGCCGTCTCTCGGGCTCTCCCCATATCAACGGTAATTCACACTATCAGCACCCATGTTGCCGTAAAACGGTAAAAGATCCACTCACACATTTTCCACATTATGATCCCTCTCTACAAGCTGACACGACTCACGGCATACGTGACAAGGACTCGTATGGGAGGTGTCACCTGGGCATCACCAGCACTCCAGGGGATTTGACTCAAAGGTGTACCGGCTTTTCTGATGTCAAATTATCATAACATAGGCACGTTCGAACGGAATGTACTAGTATTGTATATGGCGGGTGCAGTAAGGACTATAGGAGTTACTGACTCCTTGCTACAGATCCGAGTCCCGACTACCACTCGGATCGACCCCGTTTTGTCGCAAGCCCGGCGTTCAGAACCCCGATAATACAGTAAGGTAACACGAAATTTTCGTCAAGCCTCTTCAAAAAGATCGACATTCAGTGTAATTGTTCTTGCTGTTCTCTCTTATACTTCTTCGCCATTGTGCGTAGAAGCCCGACTAGCATCTCGGTGTACCCTTCGTCATGTCGAAATTGACCACTATTAGTGGAACTATGCTAGGTGCAAGCAGTGGTGCAGAAAGTCTGAGCGCCACACTTTCTGCCGCCACTATCGGCCTCCTGGTACAAGGTCTCGAGACTGGTCTGGTCATCGCACAGCTCTCGTCATGGCTCTCTGCTCCGGAATGGACAGAAAGTCACCTCGTCATTATGGTTACGGTGTTCGTAACGACAGTTGGGTTGTGGGCATCATCCTTCTCCTCTATCTTCATTTGTTTGTTCCTGATCATCGGCAAAGTTTGCAGACAGGGGTTTCTTTTGCCTCTTCTTGGAGAATATTAATATACGTGGAACAGTTTGGACAACCTGTGTGTTTCACGCATTATCTATGCTCCTCTGGCTTCCCCGCGTCCATATGGTATTTTAATGGTGTTTGTCATGTTAGGTGGTCATCGCGTGGACTGAAAAGATTCAAATACTTCTCGTGGGTTAACTCCAAAGAACTTCCAAACCGATCTCATGAGCTATGTCCTCAGACTACGATGATAGCTGCCCCCGTCCAATCCCTACTAATATGGCGTTGTTATCATGTTCGCCTTGGTCTCTTTGTCCTTCTCTGTTTCGTGACTCATAGCTATTAGATCAGGGGAAACGTATACGTTATAGTGAGTGCTTTCATAATCATGTAATAAACGAAAGCAGGCTCGCTAAATCCAATTTCCCGATTCAGGTCTTGCTCGTTTCGTTTCTGCTGGGCTCGATCGTTCTGTCGATATTGATCACCGTGGTATTGTTTCTGCCCAATATCTTTGGTGGGCCGAGCACCAACCCAGGCGTTATTTGGCCTCCTTGTGAGAGGCCTTTCTTCGTATATCTTTCTTCGAATGCTTGTTCACACGCGTCTCTATATCTCCCACAGTTCTTCTGTATAGCGCATTCTCCACTTGTGAGTTCATCACTTTCGACCACGTTATATTGAGTACATCCAACGTCTACGTAGCTTTGGACATTGCCATCAGTTATACACGTACGCCATCCATATCTTATTTCATACAATTCCTCTGCTCACATCAAGTTAACGGATGAAACGCCAGTATTGCATTATCTCATTCAGATAAGGAAGCAGGTGTACGCCGAGCAAAAGCGTCAGGTGTGTCCCGACCCCCGTTTTTGGAATTCCATTTGTTACTTAATCCCATCGGTGACTTACCTCGCAAGCGAATCGCACATCTGATTAATATCGTGTGGCAATCCGCTGTCCCGCCAACGCTTTGTACTGCAGTCCTCGCATTAAGTTATACCTTATCGCTACATTTTTCTCACTCGGTGCGTCTCATCGCTGTCTATGTGATTCCGTTTTGCGCCTTTATCGCCATGATTCGTATATTGTGCTAGAACTTACGAACAGATTCCAAGCAGACACAGCTGATTTTGTGGTTCCCAACGCTCCAAGCCATGATCGGGAAGCTTCATATTCTCTCGCTTTTCTACAACCTGTACGTGAACCTACCCCTGTTTCCTGCGTCGAATATGTGCGCCAGAGTTTCGCCGTTCTGATTCTTGGATGTCTGTTTACAGAAATGCCCGTACACTGTTTGCTGGTGAACGACCCACAGACGCACCTTACATCACTTCCCTCACAGAACCTACATTCAATGAGATGGGTACGGCCAGAGTTAACGTGCATGGGGCGCAGTAATCAATAATATATCTGTTCTCCGTCCATACTGGCGACGAAATTCAAAAGAAGACGGTGGTGGCATCTGCTTGGCAATCGTATAAACTTTTCTAAGAAAGGACTGTATGATATGTATGATAGGAATACAAGGTTCATGGCTCGATGGGATGGGTTTTGGGCTATACCATACCCTGCGGGGGAAATCGTTAGACGGTCCAGTACGTCACAGTGGAGGGCTTGTATGTTTTTTGCTTCTCACAAATTGGGCGCGGGATACCATCAGATTGAAGTGATCCTAGGGTTTACATGTTACGAGACGCGGTTCAATTGGCATGAAACCATGTCCCTATATTTTTCATGGGCGGATCTCAAAGGGGAACGTAGACTATGTCGCAGACATTGTTGTTTCCCATACAGTACCAAGGCAACCTGCCCTGGAAGTGGATCCCGGCCAAACATTTTCACATTGTCGCAACCGTCTCATAGGAATACAGGCGCCAAACAGCACCGCAAGAGTACATTTGGGGTACTCGGTAGCTTCTTCTGGCCAATGGCATGACGAGACAGATGTTACTTGGGAATGCTCAAACCCCGTAGATAGGATCAGACCTGAGGCAGAAGATGAGAGGATGGGGAGTGTTCTACGCGTCGAGTCATGTTGCGTGATGGCAATCATAAGGTAGCGACGAGAGTACCATTCATAGTGGTGGCGGTAGACGTCTCACTGATACTAGTAGCGAGAGCTCATTGATCGGCGTGGTCATCATTGAATATGGTCTGAATGCCTGGGTGGGTCTGCGCTTGGTAGTGTTCAATTGACGATGATAATAATAACAATATCATGATTTTACATGCATTATACTTTATAGTGCCGACGCGTCGGCCAAGGATCAGCACGGGTTAACACTGCTGGATCAGGCGTTGGACGGGGACATGGGGATCTCGCGCGTATCCTCATCGAGCATGATGCCGACTCTGCTGCATTAATAGTCGCAACATTTGTGGAATTCGCGTGATTCCTCGTCCAGTACGATGCTGACACGTCAGTCGAGGATCATTGCAGGTCGACTCCGCTGCATCCGAGTCGGGTATTGAAACGGGGACATGTAGTGCTCGCACGGATACTTGTCGATCACGGTGCTGTCGTGTCGTCCAAGGACGGGCAGGAGTCGACTTTTGCTGCATTGGGAGTCGGAAGTAGGGCCAAGATTGTTCACGTTTCCCACTACAAACGCCTACGGTGTAAAGTCAACATGATCATGGTACTGGATGAGGTAGTGAAGAACGCGACGGCGGTGAAGAGATGACAGATGAATAGGGTAGAGCACATCGAACCGTCCGGTCGATTGCAGGTGGTTCAGTTGATATCGTGGTCCTCGTGGTCCTGGGAAGATGTAGTACAGGATTTGATAGTCCTGTCGCGAGAACGAGCTCAACCTAAAGGTTCAAGGGGTGATCGGACTAGGCGGGTGGCGGACGATAGACGATTGGGCACAAAAGGGTAATTGAAAATGGGCAATATGCTAGAATCGGAGAGACGTACTGCAAGGTTTGTCCTCATCTCTCCACTCTTGATGCCACCTTGCCCCGTGATGTCAAACACAGCTTTCGGCTTAGGATCCTCGACCTCTAAGGGTGGGACACCCTTGTCTCCATAGTTGGCACGTTAAAGGTAATCCAATTATGAGACCGAGGGAAGACTCGGAAATGAAGACAACAAAGTTTGCAACATGTCGAGTTCCGTTACATGTTTGGGTCGGGAGATGAATGTTGGTTGAATTAGGATTCGGAGGATGTCAAGTTCAGAGGAAGTTTAGGATGCAGCTCGAATCTAGGGTGGAAACCATAAAGAAGGAGAAAGGATAGAATTCTGGCAAGGAATGGCGAGAGGAATGCGAGAGGGAACTCGTTAGAAGGGAGTGAGAATAAGATCGGCATTGGCGGGGCCGCCAGCCCGTCATGTAAACCACAGGCCGCCGGTCAGATTCGCAACATCTTTCGGCTTCAGCAAAGTGTACTGTACTGTACTCATAAGGTTTGAACCTGCAAATGGATGCCCTAATTCTCCCTGTCACTCCACACAATACGGTGGTACAGTACTCACCGACTTCAGTTGGGCAATTCTTACTGTATCATCTCACTACCCCACCTATGTTTTTCGCGATAACTCCACCCCCGGGTACTAAGTACTCGCGCAACAAACATCGTTCCGCGCGCTCAACTCCACCTAGCGTACTTCTCTTTCAGGCAACCGTCTTGCGTCCAGCAAATATAGGGCATATCAACGAGGCGGTGGCAGTGGTGCTACTTTCACCCAACCACCTACCAACGGGGTCATCATATCCCAACATCCACCGTCTTTCGCCTCACATCCCTCTCCCTATAAAGGCCCCGTCTCTCCCCTATGGTTGACAAATCGCGTTTCACATCTTTCCGGGCCCGTTTCGAGGCTGCATTGCAATCCTACCAACAGACGACGGGTATAAAATTGGCCGAGCATCCAGTCACCGTTCAAATCCAGGATACCCACTCTACCGCTTACTCCATCGAGAACATTACTGTGATCCTTCAAAACGAAGCACGGGCATTCAGTGACCTTCTGATGACCGCTAGAATTATGAAGTCAATAGAGAGTACCGTGACGTTGTTATTCGCTCTTTCTTTCACTGCCCCCTTCGGTGGTGATATCGGCCTGGTACGTAAACAGGTGCCAATAGCGTAGTTCTACATCTCTGACAGGTTTCTATAGTCATTCCCACCTGCGGAAGCAATACTTGCTGGCCTCGCTGTCTTATTTTCTGTATGCATCCTTCTCTAGGACCTATATAGGTATCCTTCTGACGTCCAAGTGGAACAGACTGGAAAGGGCGATAATTCTTACCATGACGCACTCATTGACTTGATTGAAACCATCGAATTCTTTCTCAGGCGTGTCGAAATATACATGCGGATCCCTCCTACCCCTAAAATAGATGAGGTGGTGTTCGAAATTATATTAGAGCTGCTTTCCGCGCTCGCTTTGGCCACCAAACAGCTCAGACATGATGAACGATCGAGTGGGTCCCTTCTCACTGAGGTGTCGCCTTACTCAGCGCAATCCAGTCAAATTTATTAAGAAGGGAGAGAAGAGCGTCGAGGCGGTCGTGAATGGTGAGCGAGCGCGCTCGTCTTATATTCCGCCGTATATTTATTTTCCTTAGATCTAGACGGCAAAGCATCCGCTGACCGCATCCGGGAACCCCTCGGTATGCTTTTAAATGACGGCAGAGCTATTTCCATGTCTGATCGAGCGAAAAAAAACCTACATCAAGTTGCGAGCGACATTAACAGGTCGCGACGTGAGTATTCTCTAACGTTGCGATTGCTGACAGGGATATCTAAAATTGTCCGGCAGGTGATAAGTTGCGGAGAGATTTTCAACGTTGGTTCTCCCCCCCTGATCCATGGAAGAATCATAACATCGCGCGTTCGTCGCGGCACCGCGGGACTGGGGAATGGTTCCTTCAAGGGGACATACTCCGGGAATGGGAAGCATCTGGCCTGGGATCACTTCTATGGATCCATGGCAAACGTCCGTTTCCGTCGAGCACTTACTCATTTATGGGTGCTGATGGCTTTCCTCTTCTAGCGGGTTCCGGAAAGAGTGTGCTTTGGTACGTTAGCCAGAGGAGATTTTCATCTTGAAGACTCAACGGCGGTCAGTTCCACAGTCATTGAGGAGATCGAGAGGAGGCGCAAGTCCGGTCTTGTATCTCTTGCAATGTATTACTGCGATTTCAGGGAGGATAAAAGGAAGGACCTTCGTGGGCTTCTTTCATCGGTGTTATACCAGCTCTGCGACAAATCCGACTTGTACTATGACATCCTTTCTGATTTTTATTCGACACACCGCGATGGTACCCAGACTCCCAGAGACGCTGAACTCATCCGATGTTTAAAGGACTTACTGGAACTCCCGGGACAGGAACGGCTTTATCTAATAATCGACGCCTTGGACGAATGTCCAAGCACACCCACTATGCCATCCCCACGCGAGGAAGTCCTCGAGCTTGTGGTACAACTTATCGAGTCACGACTTACGAATCTGCGCATATGTGTCACCAGCCGACCCGAGATCGATATCAAAGTTGTTCTTGAGCCCTTGACTTTCCGTACCGGTTCTGTTTCCATACATGATGAGAGCGGACAACTGGAGGACATCAAGAAGTATATCGAGTCGGTCGTCAATACGAATCCGAAGAACAGAAGGTGGAAACAGGAGGACAAAGAACATGTGATTGATACTTTGACCAAACACGCCAACGGCATGTAAGCGACCAATACTTAAATTTTTTCGACGATGTTTACTTAAGCCCATGACGTAGGTTCCGTTGGGTGTACTGTCAGCTCGCTTATCTTCGCGGCTGCCACCCGGGACGTATCCGTTATGCCTTGGCCGAATTGCCAGACACCCTCGACGAGACATATGAGCGCACATTGCGGGAGATTAACAAAGCACACTGGGAGCTTGCGCACAGGCTGTTTCAGTGTGTCGCTATTGCGTTCCGACCCCTCCGTGTTGAGGAACTGGCCGAGTTCCTCGCATTCGATTTCAAGACTGGACCAACCCCAAAATTTCGCGAGGATTGGCGTCTTGAAGATCCTGTGGAAGCGGTGCTGTCTACCTGCTCCACATTGCTTTCCCTGGAAATTGTCAAAGACCATCAGATTATACAATTTTCTCACTTCTCAGTCAGGGAATTCCTGATGTCTTCTCGCTTTGCCGAAAAAAATGACACCATTTCCCGTCATTACTGCATTTCCACGCCACTCGCTCATTCTCTGATCGCGCAAGCATGTCTGGGTATTTTATTGCACCTGGATAAGAACGTCACTAGAGACAGCATAAAGAAGTACCCTCTCGCTGAATATGCCGCCACGCACTGGGTTGAGCATGCTCGTTTTGAGAGTGTATCGGAAAATGTAGAAGAAGGGATGAAACAGCTTTTTGAACCAACGAGACCACACCTTGCCATTTGGGTCTGGATGCACGATCCAATTAGACCCTGGATGCGAGACCACCGAGTAGAAAGACCATCATTACTCCACGGAACTCCCTTACATTATGCCGCCTTTTGTGGTTTGCTCGCGGTTTCAAAGTTCTTGGTCGTAGAACGCTTGCAGGATGTGAACCCCCAAGGTACTCATGACATGTCAACTCCACTACATTTGGCATCACAATGGGGACACTCGGACCTCGTGAGGTTCCTTGTCGAGCATGGTGCAGACGTGTCAGCCAAGGACAAGCACAGGTCGACTCCATTGCATCGTGCGTCGGAAAAGGGACATGTAGGCCTCGCGCGGATCCTCGTCGAGTACGGTGCCGACGTGTCTGCCAAGGACCAGTACGGGTCGACTCCACTGCATCAATCGTCAGAAGGTGGACATGTATATTTTGCACAGTTCCTTGTTGACCATGGCGTTGACGTGTCAGCCGAAAACAAGTACGGATCGACTCCGCTGCATCAGGCATCGCAAGGGGGACATATTGATCTAACGCGATTCCTCGTCGGGCACGGCGCCGACGTGTCAGCCAAAAACAAGTACGGGTCGACTCCGCTGCGTCAGGCGTTGGGGGGGAAACATGTGGATCTCGTGCGATTCCTCGTAGAGCACGGCGCCGATGTGTCAACGATGAATGAGCACGAGTCGACTCCGCTTCACTGGGCGTCGGAACAAGGAAATTTGGATCTCGCGCGGTTCCTAGTCGAGCACGGCGCCGGCGTGTCATATAAAGACGAACACGGGTCGACTCCGTTGCATTGGGCGTCGGAACGAGGAAATTTGGATCTTGCGCGGTTCCTCGTTGAGCACGGCGCTGACGTGTCTGCCAGGGGCAAGCACGGATCGACTCCGTTGCATTGGGCATCGGAACGAGGAAATTTGGATCTCGCGCAGTTCCTCGTCGAGTACGGCGCCGAAGTGTCTGCCAAGGACGAGCACGGGTTGACTCCGTTGCATTGGGCGTCGGAACGAGGAAATTTGGGTCTCGCGCGGTTCCTCGTCAAGCACCGCGCCGACGTGTCATCCAAGAACAATCACGGGTCAACTCCGTTGCATTCAGCCTTGAAGCGGGGACATATGGATCTCGCTCGGTTCCTCATCGAACATGGTACCGATGTGTCAGCCAAGGATGAGCATGGGTCGACTCTGTTGAACTGGGTGTCGGAACAGGGACTTATAGATTTCGCGCGGCTTATTCTCGATCACGGTGCGGATGTGTCTGCCAAGGACGTACGCTGGTGGACTCCGTTGCACTGGGCGTCGGAACGAGGAAATTTGGATCTCGCGCGGATTCTCGTCGAGCACGGCGCCGATGCGTCAGCCAAGGACAATCGCGGGTCAACTCCGCTGAATACAGCTTTGAAACGGGGACATATGGATCTCGCTCGATTCCTCATCGAGCATGGTACCGATGTGTCAGCCAAGGATGAGCATGGGTGGACTCCGTTGCATTGGGTATCGGAACGAGGAAATTTGGATCTCGCGCGGATTCTTGTCGAGCGTGGCGCGGAAGTGTCAGCCAAGAATAATCGCGGGTCAACTCCGTTGCATCCAGCCTTGAAACGGGGGTATATGGATCTCGCGCGGTTCCTCATCGAGCATGGCACTGATGTGTCTGCCAAAGATGAGCACGGGTTGACTTTATTGAACTGGGTGTTGAAACTGGGACTTATAGATTTCGCACCACTTCTCGTCAAGCACGGCGCCGATGTGTCTTCCAAGGACGAGGACGGGTGGACTCCGCTGCATTGGGCATCGGGACAAGGAAGTTTGGATCTCGCACGAGTTCTCGTAGAACACGGCGCTGACGTGTCGGCCAAACAAGAGGACGGGTCAACTCCGCTGCATCAGGCAACGCTTTGGGGATATATGAATCTAGCCCAGCTCCTCGTCGAGCATGGCGCCGATGTGTCAGCCAAGGACGAACACGGGTGGACCCCGCTGCATCTCGCATCATTTTTGGGACTTGAGAGTCTCACGAGGCTTCTCGTGGAGCATGGCGCCGATGTATCAGCCAAGGACAAGTACGGATTGACTCCACTGCGTCATGCATCACAACGAGGACATGTTAAACTCGCGCAGTTCCTCGTCAATCTTGGTTCTGACGTGTCAACCAACTATGAATACGGGTCGACACCTCCGTCCGGTACCCCGCATCTATCATGACATTGATGCATTAATTAGATCCCATATGAGCTATTATTCATCATGCATCGTTCTTAGAAGAATATCGTTCTGCTGTGCATTTATTGCTATATGATATGGGTAACCATAGATATGGTATTGAATTTATCCTCAAAATGTCATAGGGGGTGAGAGCGGCTGCCTATAACATATAATAATCCGTTAAGTTTGGGTCAAATGTTACATTGTACGACTTGTGGGAGCATCTCAGACAGGATTTGAAGTCGCAATCAGACCTAAGTTACATCATAGGTAAGTCTCTCCGTACGTGCATATCCGCCATTCATCGCTCTTCCGATTGACCCCTTCAACGCTACAAACGCTCCCCACACGAAAAACCGAAGCCCTGTCAATGGTATGACGTCCTTGATCGACTGGGATGTAAGCACGAAACCTCCGACCACTACATCAAGCGTGTCAGCGCCAGAGTTCAAGTCCCAACTCGGGCACACGGTCCCGGCTAACTCACGGAGAAGGAGCAGGGTACGCTTAAGCCCCGACATCCGGAAGCGGGTAGGGTAGCTTGAGTAACATGACAAATTTGGGACGATGTGGCATCTGCAAGAACGTCACTACCCGTACCCGCACAAAACACACACACCATCGTCTGCCGCACCGCCGCTGTTGCCAAGCTAGGAGAGGACGAGCATGCATATCCAGATCGTCTCTAAGTCCTCCGGCTTGAATAGTCCCCGTCGTCTTTCTCTTCGGCCCTACTAACCTGGAGACCTCGCTTCCTGTTGACATGCTAACACCGAAGCGGTCAACAACCGCTTCTCGACCTTGCCCATAGTTCCGCGCGATCGACCGGATACCGCCAAGACTCTAGAGCTGGCAGCGCTGATTAGAGGATTCGCCGCCCATTGGCTTGCATTGCGTTGCGAAACTTTTTCGTCGTCTTCCCCCAACACCCACTGTCAAGATGGTTTGGTCTTTACGCACACAAACAACCAAGATTGTCCGGTTGAAGAGCGCTCGACGCAAAGTAGTGGATCATTCAACCGCGATGATTAGCGAGCAGAGGACGGTGGAGATGGCGGCTGGCCTCCTTTCTTGAAGAATTTGCTAAATGTTTTCCTTGGACCACTGGCCGGGGTCGAATTAATATCTTGGCCCTTGATAGTGGGAGAGGATACGAGGCATGGACTATGTTGGACTATGCCCCACAGAAGAAAACGGGCGAGCGGATGGACCAGGGGTATTGAATGGCGCCTGCGTGACCAAGATGCGTCCGCCAGGTAAAGTTGGACTTTGATAAGAGGGAGAGAGGAGGAACAGGGGTAAATGCAAGAGAGGAAGAAAGGAACGAATAGGAAAGGGAAGTGGTAAAACGGGCGCGAAGAAAGAGAGCGGGACGACTAACGGCGAGTCGTACTGGCGGCTGCGGCGGGACTAAGGACTTCGGCGAGTCCGACTCAAAGCAATAGCAACGAAAGAGAAAGGAGAGCGACCACGGCGGGTCTCACAAACAGAGCTAAGAGGGAATTTAAAATTGAAGAAACTCGATTATCCCGAAGGTGGGGTGTAAGTGTTTATATACATGCCCGGGTACCTACGATGTCCCTAGGATTAAAATAAGGTTTGTAAGAGCCGGTAGATCCGAAGGTGGAGTCCGTGGAAAAAGAGAAAAAGGAAGAATGGGAGGCAGTGCGCGTCGGCAGACGAAAGGCGGTGACGGCGAGGTCGGAGTCGGTCCCGACGCGAAGGCGATGAGGGCGGGAAGGAGTGCGATTGGGGTTGTGATGATGGCGATGATGCGGCCTGCGCGTCGTTGTTTGTGTTGCGGACAGCTGGGGCTTGTGGCGGCGGGAATGGTTGAGAGAAGAGGATGAGTCAGTGTTGAACGCCGTCGCTAGCGCTTGAGGTGTGTCTAGGTCATGTGTTGCCCAACGCGGGGCCTTACAGTATACGGACATGCAGTGCGAGGAATAAATAGTTCAGTGACATTGCGTTACTCGTCGATGCCAAGTCGGTTGCTGGAGGGAGAGAGGCCATGGGCGGCCTAAGCGGGATCGGAGACGAACACCTCGACAGGCCCAAGTACGAGTATCTTGGGGCCACGCTCCCTGAAGTGTTACTCCTTTGACGTCTGTCCCGGCATCAACGACTATGTTGGTCATAACTCATGACCTTTTCACGGCGCGCCTCCAGAGTGTAAAATGGAATGATCGTACAAGTGATCATCCCACTAGACGAGGCAGTGTAGACGGACGCGACGGAGGTGAAAGAGGTGACAGGTGAATAGGCAGGGTATATCAATCAATCGGAGGTAGTCCAGCTGAGATTGTAGTCTTGGGACGACATAGTGGAGGTTTCGATAGAGCGGATGTAACGGTTGCGAGATTGTGGCGGAATAAGCTTGGCCTAGAACTTCAGTGGGAGATTGGACTAGGTGGGTGGAAGATGAACGAGTAGGCGAAAAAGGTTGATTCAGACTGTACAAGGTGCGGGGATCGGATAGACGTACTTTAACGTTCGTCCTCATCTCCTTTCTCTCGATGCCAACTTCGCCTACGATGTCGATTACACCTCTTGGTTAGGGAACCTCGACTCCTACGTGTGGCGTGTCCTTGTTCGTGGCGTTGACACATTGGAGGTATCCTCATTGCAGGACTGAGGGAAGAGATGATGATAGCCTTGGTGCGACGGTTTCGCTGCATGTTTGGGTCGGGGGATGAACGCGATGAATGCCAGTTGAATCAGGACTCGGACGAAGTCGTGTTCACAAGAAGCCTTGGATACTGCTTCGGTCTAGGTGTGATCCAGAAAGAGGTGAACAGAATATGGCGAGGAATGGCGGGAGAAATGCAAGAGGGGATGAAGGGAACGAGGCGGGACGGGACTCGTCTTGCCCCCCGGAGCGACGGACGACTGACGGACGGCTGCCTCTACTACCGTAGTACTAAAAACACCTTCTGTAACAGACACCGTCCACGACTCTGTTTTAGGCAACCACCTTGCGTCCGAGTAGATGAGGCGATGCAATATGCTACCCACCACATCCTGCAGTCGGTCTACTTTCACTCCCTCACGACGAGCAACCCATCCTCCGCCTTAGAGGCCATATCCCTCCCCAATTCCTGATATGGCCGATGAGTCACGATTCACCTCTTTCAAGACCCGTTTCGACGCTGCCCTGCAAACTTACCAACAGACAACCGGTGTAACATTGGCCGACCATCCACTCACACTACAACTCCAAAATCCCCACTCCATCGCTTGCTCTGCTGAGAACATCACTGTAATTCTAAAATGGGAAGCAAGGGCATCCAGCGATCGCCTACAGACCGCCAGAGTTATGAAGTCGA
>QFEY01004135.1:0-10566 GCA_003316435.1 Russula virescens | reverse complement strand
CATATCCAATGAGCACGCAAGGAACCGATCGACGGAGAATTTTCGGTTGGTTTGTCGGTATGAACGCAAAGGTGCGACAGCCAATTTCCTTCAGGTGTGACAATGAAGGACGCTCGCCATGCCAGACTTCATAGGGTGTTTTTCCACCAAGAGTTGTTGAGGCAGTGAGTGTGGTGAGATAGGTCGCACAGGCGGAGAACTCATCCCACATCATAGCAGGAGCGTTGCATGCTAGTCTCATACTGCGTGCTTTGTTCATGATGGTTCGATGAACTCGTTCCGCACGTCCATTCTGAGCTGATGTGTATGGCGCGGTAAGTTGATGCTCAATTCCGAAAGAAGCGCACCAGTCGGCAATAGATCGGGAAACCAGCTCTCCATTGTCAGTGATGAGGATTTTGAGGCGATCTCCCGATTGATTTTCTACCACCCGTTGCCAGGCCTGTAATTTGTCGGCCGCTTCATCCTTGGACTTTAAGGGAATACTCCAAACATAGCTGGTGAAATCATCAATGATATTCATGAGGTACTTCTTCCCGGACCAGGAAATTACAGACATGGGACCGGTGAGGTCAACGTAAACCCGCTCCAGTCGTTTCGTTGCCTTTGGTCCTTCACGTTGCTTGGGAACAGAACTTCTAGTTTGTTTGCCGAGAATGCAGGGAGTACACTTGGGAGGAATACTTGAGAGATTGATGGACATTCCTTTTGCGACTTGTCGTCTTGCCATGTCGATTATTGTCTTGATGTTGACGTGACCAAGTCGTCGGTGCCATGTTTCAATGTCGGGGACTCGCTCAGTGACCAAGGCATTTGCAGGAACTTCTGATTGTGAAGGAGCGTCGGGTAGTTTGGCATATTGGTGTGTAACTCGGGGGCTATAAGTGATGAGCTCATATAATCGTTTAGGTTCGATGACGTTTCCGCCCAGAATGGTAGATCCATCACGTCTAGTAATCCAGCACCGATGGGAGTCAAAGTGACTGGTATAATCCCCAGAGCGATTAAAGGTGAGGACAGAGAGCAGCCGGACAGAGGAATTTGGTATGAATAGCACATTGTCCAGAGTGATTTTGTATCCGCTCGCGATTGTAAGCTCGATAGTCCCCATTCCAGTAGCATAGACACAAGATTGGCCAATTCCTCTTACAGGATGAGGAGGAGTTGCACGAAGCGTTTTGAAATTGGTACGCTCCGGGGAGATGTGGCACGTTGCACCAGTGTCCAGGATGAATGGAATTTCCCGCAGGTTGGTGACCGGTACACGAGTCGACGACGAGGAGAGCGAAGTGAGAGCCATGGGGAGAGTATCGACGTCATCAACAGACCTAGTATACTTAGCCCAATTGACGGATGCGTGCAGGTCATCGTTAATAGCCACGAACGCATCATATTCGAAGATGTCCCCAGGGTAGAGAGTAGGGTCGCAAGTTGCCAAATTAGCCATGTCTGACACAGCAGTTGGTGCCTCAGGGAAGTAGCGAGTTCCATTGATTATGACTGGAGCGCCTTTAGCGATAGTTGAATCCTGAGTTGAAGCCGGTGCTGCGGGTTTAGAATCTACATTGGCTATGTGGGCAGAATCTTGGTTACCGTTCCCTCTTGCTGGTTTACCCAGTGCTGCTCGTTGTGCGGCGCGAGCCTCCTCTATAGTTTTCCCGGCCATTTTCCCCCCAGTGCGGATACAGAAGTCGGTGGAATGGTTTGTCCTCTTGCAGTTTGCACAGAACAACTTGCCACGATTGTTGCGGTTGCTAGACGAAGAACCACCAGCCTGAGATGACGCGATCAGTGCCGACGAGTCTAATCCTTGCTCAGCTCTGCGTTTGATGAGCGATTCCTCCTCCTGTAAGCGCATGACGATGTCATTTGAGCAGAAATTGGCGTCTTTGGTCATTGACTGGACCTGGCTTTGGAGATACTGGAATTCGTCACCGAGGGCATTGATGAGGAACACGGAGAACAACTGATCTGAGTCGATGGGGCCTATGCTCGTAATCTGGTTATGAAGGCGTCGAATGTCGGTGATGATCGAGCTGATGGACGAGCTGCCTGACCGGGTGAAGCGGAACTCGAGGGCTTTTCTGATGAGGTTGACCTGAGCATACAGTCCAAGTTTTTCATGCCGTCGCCGTAATTGACTGAAGATCAGATGTGCAGAGCCAGTGTGGACGACGTTTCCAAGACACTCGTAATCAATGGCGGAGATCTGCTTGAGAATAAACGCCCTCAGAGAGTCATCATTATTTTTCCAGATCCAGTGAGCTCTCCCGTGGGTATTGACATTCGGACAAGGAAGAGTCCCATTTAGCCATCCGCCGAATCCCTGTCCAATTGCCAAGAGGTTGAGCTGCTTGCTCCAGTCTGCCCAGTTAGATTTGTCAAGATCAAGGATAAGGTCCGCAGGCCAAGTGTTGTCTGAGAGGTATCGCTCGGTGAGGAAGATATCGCTAGATCCTATGGTACCAGTAGTTTGTGGCTCTGATCCAACCTGTGGCCCGCCAGAGGTAGAGTTGCCAGGATCTGTTGTAGGCTGCGAGCTAGAAGCCGTCGCGGTGTTGGTAGGCTGGGAGTTGCTGTTGGTCGGCGCTGATATCGAAGCAGCCGCGGCATTGGTAGATTGGGAGTTATTATTGCTCGGCGCTGATGACGAAGCAGCCGCAGTGGGATTGGTGGGAGTATTTGAAGTCCCCACGTTGTTGGAGCTGCATGTGTTGGGCACGCCGCCTCGAGGAGCCATGGAGAGATAGGAGCGATGATGTAGACATCAAAAGAGGGAGTGCGTCGGCAGAGTGATAATGGACAGAGATGAGGAGTTTGAGTCGTTGAGAAATGCTGGGGTCAATTCAGGGCGCAGGGCCCATAACCTATTAAACCTGAAGTACCCGTCAGCGTATAAGGGAGTATAAACGACTGTATTAATACCTGAAGTACCCGTCAGCGTATAAGGGAGTATAAACGACTGAGGGCCTCGGCAGTATGTACATGGGTATATATACTAGGCTGAATGTATTCCTAGGCATTAAGATAATAGAGCGGGTGGAGTATCGTAGCTTATAGTAAAGACCGGAGGAGGTGATCTATGACGAAGCTGTTAATCTATGACGTAGCATTGCGTAGTTTCCACAAAATGCAGAGGAATGAGACATGTAAGAGGACGGCTCAATTCTCTTGCAGTAGTGCAGCTAAGGACATGCTTGCTTAACACTCAAGCTTAAGTGGTATACACCTGCGCCTTTAAGCAGGTAGACTAGGTAGAGTCTTGAAGGAGAGAAGCTGAGGCGAGCAACTGATAGACTCTGGCACTTGAGGAACAAGAGGAGAGGGGATAGAACATATGGCAATCCCTTATCCTCTTGATGCATGCAGTGGAGAAGCTACAAGTTGAGAATTAAGTCGAGCTTAGGGCTCAACTTTGTATTAATGCTTCTATATATACAGGAGGGATCATAATACTACTAGTATCGATCCTAGGTTCTGGCACAACACTGGGACACTGCCCACAAGTACAGTACACATCAGAGACAAGTCAGAATGAGTCACAGACACAGCAAATAGTATAGAGATTCTCAGGCAATCCAGATATCCGAAGGGGAACATACCATACTTGTACAGCAATCAGAATGGGTCAGGATATGTATAGTAAAATTTTCACATAGGCTCCATCCTTGAGAACATATAGGGATAGACACAGGTAAGGGTAAACCCGCAGTTTTACAGTCATGGGTGTGACAGGTACAGGTGCAGTTGCCTAATCCTACTACCTGTGATACACCAGACCCATTTTGGCAGTGTCATGGGTTTTGATGGTGTGACTCGTGACCTCTCTTGCACATGTGACATTTCCTTATTCCTTCCTTCCACTCTTCCACAATGACGCACAACACACACCAAATGATAATGGCATGCAACAATAACAACAAACGATGGCACAGCACCCGACAACTCAATGCAATGATGGCACGTTACCCAACAACACAATGCAATGATGGTGTGGCACCTGATGATGCAACAATAATGACAAATGATGGTGCAGCACCTGACAACTCAATGCAAGATGGCACCACACCCGACAACACAACACAAACGAGCATGGCACCCGACAACTCAACTCAACAATGGCGTGTCACCCGACAACTCAACTTAACAATGGCGTGTCACCCAAGGACACAATGCAATGATGGCACGTCACCTGACAACACAACACAATGATGGCACAGCACCCGACGATGCAACAGTAATGACAAATGATGGTGCGGCACCTGACAACTCAACGCAAGACAGCACCACACCTGACAACACAACATAAACGAGCATGGCACCTGACAACTCAATGCAACAATGGTGCCACAGCCAACAACACAACACATAGACAGTGTGGCACCCGACAATACAACACAAACAATGGCACAGCACCTGACAACTCAACTCAATGACGGTGCCACATCCGAGGACACAACACAATGACAGTGCAGCACCCGAGGATACAACACACATGATGGCATGGCACCCAACAACACAACGCACACGATGGCATGGCACCCGACAACACAATGCACACAACAGCATGGCACCCGACAACACAATGCAAACAACAGTGCCACACCTGAGTCGACCCAACAACACAACACAAGTTATGCAATGATGGTGCCACACCTGATAACACAACACAAATGATGGCATAGCACCCGAACAACTCAACTCAACAATAGCACAACACCTGAGGACACAATGCAATAATGGCACAACACCCAACAACAACATAATGCAACAACAGCACAACACAACAAAATGCCGACACAAACACAATATAACACCAACACAAATACAACATAGACAGTAATAACGTGGTGGCATACTATACCCTTGATATTTAGAATAGTGTATATAGTTTAGTGAACCATGGGGTGTACCTGCAGTAACACTGTGCGGTTGTGCAGTGTACTGCGGTGTACTGACACCATGGTAAATGAATAAAAACCACAGGTTGAACCCTTCACCATGGGTATGGGTTATAAATGGGTATGGTGCCACAGGTAAGAGGTGCAGTGTAAGGTTAAGTCACCTGCAGTGTGACCTGTGTCCATCCCTATTCATACCTCCCCAATCATATCTGATGTCTTGTTGAGTGTTCCTCCACTCCATCCATTCCATAATGCACCAATGTATGGGGACCCAAGACACTTCTTATGCACCAATAAAGAAATCTCACCTTCAAGCTGTTCTGCAGCAATGGGTGCACATAAACTAGGCTCACCAGGTAACTTAGAGACTACTACTGAGTGCTACAAAGTGGGGGAAACCACACTGCTCATTAGGAGTGAAACTGAGGTCCTTATATACATGAGGGACTGTGTGACATGACTGCTAACCTCTAGGTATAGTAATGAGTGACTAAGGAATGCAATGATACATTGTAAATAATAATATCCCTATAAGGGAAGCTTCCATCCAAATATGGAGCTGTGCACTCCACACTTCAACACAAGCAAGCTGCTTTTAATCTGGAATTGGGCAGCATAGAGTATCTCCAATACAGCTTCACAAGTATAGGGTTCATTGCAATTTGTGAAGAGAGAGCACATTCCTATGCTTTATATGCTTATATGCTACCTAATTACAGTCCAAGGTCCAATGGGCAGAGAGAATCCCTTGTTAAGCAGCTTTTTAGAGCTTGAATTGTATGCATTACCCTGTAAGAGTCCTGTAAGGCCCCATGTGACCTTGACTCATGGTGACATTATGTCAGACCATTTCTCCTTTCAACCCCACAACACAAAGCATGAACAAAAGGCTGATTACACATGCTCCCACCCTTATCACCTTTGCATCAGGCAGAGAAAAGAACTCTTTCTTACTCACTGCTTCTCACCCTTCCTCTTTTGTTGTACACTCTTACACACAGCCTTTGGTAGCAAATCATATATATAAGACAGACCTCTCTCTACCTACAGACAATCAATCAAGTTATCTGCCCCTTTCGAAAGTGTGTTTTGCTGTGCACTGTCACTCCTCCTTTTCTTCCTCTCTTCCCCCTCTTTCCCAGTCCACCTTTACCACGGCGGATGCATATCTTTTGCAGCCACCACACAACCCACACAATCACACCCTCCATTCATGCCTTACATTAAAAGTTAAAACTGGTGCTTCCTCCTCCATCTATTATGCATGTTGGTGGGAGGCATGAGTTGGTCATTGCCTTAGATGATGAGAAGGGAGATTTCAATGTGGACAAAATGGGTGAATGTGTGCCATGTGAGCTGTGAGACAAATGGGGCGGGTTTGGAAGACTCTTGGCAGCTGACTGTACACTGTACAGCCTGTACAGGCAGGATATCAAGATTGAGAAGCCCAGAAAGCAACAGGACACTGTCATGCAATACTGCTCCCTGGCTGGAGTTAATATTAATGGCAGTGGCAGTGTTGAGCTGTAGGCATCTGGTGGGAGTGTGTGGATCACCAGAAGAAGTCAATTTGAAAGTGAGAGGCATAAGACAAGAACCTGAGGTCAAGTGCTGCATTTCCCAATCCTGTTTCCAATGTGTCTGCCACAGACCCTCTGCTGTATGCCATGCTCTCTATTATGAAGGATCCAGCTGCCCTTCAGGAATAGTACTTGATTGTGCCAATGACAACAATGCAACTGGCATGGATGACTTGGACATCAACTTTCTGTGGCGAACACAATGCAGCTCTTTCCCCAACAGTGAGCTCACTCATATATATGTGTTCCGTGTTGTGTTCCTTCCTGCTTCTCTCTTTCCCTACCTGTCCACATCACCAGATCAAGCCAAACCATGGAATGTGTTATTGTTTGACTAGCTGCTCTGCATTGCTTACAATATCAGTGTAGAATGGTCCTGAAAGCTATGGGGATAGATATCAATGACAACTAAGTCTACAACATAGTCACTCTGAAAGACACCCTCTCAGCATATGTAGGAGATGGATTGCAGAACAAGCAGAGAAGGGCAGAGAAGGCTATATGTTCAGGCTTATAGACCATCTATGTTTATAGTTTGCATAAGTCCCTGCACATTTTTTCAGAATCACTTCAAGTCTTATAGACTTATAATACTACCCATTGGGACTGGTTTTTGTTTATGCTGTGTCATGTGGGTCTAATATGTGATGTTTACCACTATCTCCCCCACTATGCTTGACATATCAAATTACCAATAGCAAACTTGGCATGGGCAGCTATTGAGCTTGCAGCCTTGATGCCCAAGCCATCCTCTGAGTCTCTGATCATCTTCAGTGCACATTGCATTGTGCATCGAGATAATAGACATCAAGGCAGGAAAATTACTCTGAGCTGAGCTCTTCTGAAGTTGCAGGCCCATGTATTGTTGAAGCACACAAGCTCTCCTCCCAATTAGGATGGAAGTATCCCTTAGTAGGAAACACCTCTCTTGGAGAAGGGAGATGGTGTCATGGACAGACTCTTGGTATGTTCAGTGTGAAGCATGGACAATGGACATGAATCAGCCTGTCCCATCCCATCTCTTTGTCTAGCCAGGGCCAATTCATTAATGTTAACACAGCCCCACTTGGGCTGTCAGCCTGATTTCGAATAATGTCATCTCTCATCCAGAAAAAAGTGGACCAACTCAGTTGCTGGACTGGTATTGTTGCTGGCTTTGATACATAACTTGGCTGGTCGGACCCAGAGTGATTTCTCAAGGGTTGCCACTAAGTACTGGACACACTGGCACTGGCAACAAAATATCCAAGTTCCTGACTGATGCATATCTGAATCATGTCCAGTTTGGGGCCAACATGGGCTTCTGATAACAACATAATCACAATCACCCAGTTTCACTCCACTGGTAGCAAAGTAAACAAACATGGTAGACAATAACAGGATGCTGATATGGGCTATCTAAGTATGCTATTTGAGACATCTCCATATACTACCATCAGATGGACACATTAAATGATAGGAAGAAAGACCAATATATAATGACATCATCAGATAACACTGTTGTCGCATAGACCATCTCACCCCTGGCTGCAGTGACCAGCAGACCAAACTCACAGAAGTCCAGTCTTAATCTTCCTCCCAGTAGCTTAGTGGGGGTTTGGTCATAATCAATATACACCCAGAGGGGTGTTCAAGTAGGTTGTAAATTGGCTCTTGCCATTTTTGTATTTGTTTAAGGTTATCATGATGAAGCTGCTGAGATTCCACACAACAAGAGAAGATGTATATATTCAGGATCTCTTGTCCAACAATGGCCTCACCTTGAAGCATTCCTAATACACCTGGAAAAGTGTGTCAGTTTGGCCAGAGGAACAAAAGAGAAACAAAGGGGGGGTGTAAATGTTGTGAACCTTTGAAAATGAGAACATTATTGATGTTTCAGATGTTGTCAAATACCTGCAGTTTTAAGTCATGCTCAACAAAGACTGGGTAACCACTACTTGTAAGCATGTAGATCCTACCAGCACATTCCCTGGCTGGCCAGCACTCAAATGTCCCCTTATATTCACTTAAAGAGATAGGAAGATCTGTGTAAAATTGTGGATTATGTGCAAGAGCGAGGTGTCTCTTTCCTGGCAGGTGGCTGAAGTCCCAGAGAATATTTGATATAGATAAAAATCTGCTGATTGCCACTGACACAAGCATAAGAGACAAGAACAATGTTCACCAGACAGTTTATGCTTATATTGCATAATGGTGGGCTCTGAGTCAGAAAGGTGGGACAGGATGTGAAATTTGACAACTGTCAGATTGTAATCTAAGGATTTCTGCAGGGAAGTGTGGAGTGTGACAGGGAGGCATGCATGAAAGTCAGACATACATTCCTGTGCTTCAACTCACTGCACTTATCCTTCCAGCTTGCTGCCTCCATCCAGGAGTCAACATTACACCTATAAGTGCTAACAGGTCAGTGGACCACTTTAATATCATTGATTGAGTTCACTCACTTTGAGTTGTAAGATGAAGCATACCAACACAAAGCATCGACTGCTTCTTCATAAGACCTGTTCACTTTCTCCGACTCATCCTTGCCTGCTTTGACAAAGCAGAGGATCATGATATTGCACTTTTCATATACACTTAGAAGGTCATTTAGATTGAACATATTCCAGATATCCTGGAGGTAGTATACTTTACCTCAACATATCATAGTATTGGCAGACACTCAGGCTTTTGGAAGGATACCAGTACACTATAGTGGGGAAGCATTGACAGATACCCAATAGCTGCAGTGCCTGGAAGTGAAGATAATCCCAATGCCACCTTACATCAGAATAGAAGGCAGAGGAGAACTCCATTGAGCCAAGCTGAGAAGAATTGTCCAGTGGTGAATGGTTGGATGTTGACACCCCTGACCCCATTGAGTGGAGTTGCCCAGAAATGTTGGTGGTGGATGAGGTGACATTAACACCCCTGACACAGATGCAGCATCTCAAAAAAGAAAATCTGGTTCTATCCACATGTCCATGTGGTTATGGCTACCTCCTTTCAACCCATGACATGAATGCCTCTCCCAGTGTTGCATCATGCTTAGCCTTCATTTACTTGACTGGCCTTGATATTTTCTTGTGCACCTGCTCAATGTACTGTAGTACCTCTGTACCTGATTGCTACAATCTGTCTTGGGATTGTTATCACAATAGCGACCAAGTGATATTCTGGTATTCAAGTAGATCAGCAGAGGGAGCAGGGCTCTACCTATGCATCTGAGAATCTTGCAATAGGACTGAAGATAGTCCTAAGTTGAGTGAAGTCACTGATTGCCTAATTAGGCAAGAGACCAGGCTGGGAGGACCAGGACAGGTGGTGCACAGGCAAGTTGATTGATGTAGCTCAATCAGTAAGCTCCAGACAACTTGCAAGTGAACACAAGTCAAGAATGAATGATCAGAGATGAAGAGGGCCTTGTATGTGCACACAGGAGGTTCAGAGTGAATGAGACGAAAACTGAGTTAACTCAGGCTTAGGGCCTAAGTTCAGTACTAGTGCAAATATAAATACAAGTATACTACTGGATGACAAATCAGTCTTGCTAAGTGGTTAACAGAGCTGACTAGTTGTGATCAGTAGTGCTAGGTAATCAGTCAAGTAATCAAGTAATCAGACAAGGAAGATCAGTAAGCAATGAATCAGCGAGTGACAAAGGTATAGTAAGCAAGCTGATGAATCACAGAACAATCAGTAAGTAATCTAACAAACAGATGATGTCAAGCTGAATAACAGTACAGTAATCAGATTATGAGAACAGGTACAGTGACAAAGGAACAGTAATCAGTGCAGTAACAGAGCAACAAGAAGGAGAACATAACAGAAGGTTCTGGAAGTCAGATGATGTGACATGTGATCAATCAAGTGACTGATCACCTGATGTAGCACCTGACCAGTCATGTGATTGGTCATCTGACAAGACATGTGATCTGTCATGTGACAGATCATGTGAGGGTTCTGGAGAAGGCACAAAGGGCAGTGAGTCCTAGGGGATTTGTTGGGAGGTACAGGTAGTGTTGAAGGACGCATGACCTTCTACACGGATTGGGACATATCCGATCCAATTAGGAAGTATGCCTTATGCATTCTTATGC
>QFEY01004132.1:3234-19542 GCA_003316435.1 Russula virescens | reverse complement strand
GAGCGATTGGTATCAGCATCACTGTCTTCATCTGCATCGGAGGGATGGTCATCATGGCTCTGGGTGATGTTAGAACCCGAGGCTTCTGCTGCTCTAGCCCTGGGCTGTTGGGCGTGGCGCCTATCCTTCGGTTTCTGTCTTCTTTTAGTGCCTGGTGGTGCCTTCGGCTGTGTAGGGCAATTGCGATACATGTGACCTTCCTTTTTGCAGTGGAAGCACTTCCCAGCCTGAATAAGCTTCACTCTCTCTTCCAGAGATAGTCGCTGGGTCCTAGTGACATCGACCTCCATAGGTACATAGGGGCGAGGGTCAGGATCATAGTAGTTCCTGGGTTTCTGTCCTCTGCCTCGCCTGTCAGCATCTCTAGCCATCTCTTGGAGCTTTGTGGGTCTTCCTCTGCATTCTTTGGCTTGGGAAATAGCATACCGTTGTTCATCATAGATCTTTTCCTCCTCGGTTGCTGCCTGTTGCCATTCGAGGAGAGTGTTAGGTTGGGGGCGATGTGTATAGCATGCTCTGAGTAATCCAGGGTCCATGCCTGTTTTAAAGGCCACTATAGTTCCTGGATCGTCGGCTCCCCATCCCGATTTGCGTCGGAGTCTTTCAAATCTATTGATGTAGTCCTCAACTTCGTCTTTGACCTGTTTGAGTTGTTGAAGTTTCTTGTAGGCGGACTGGGCTTGGTGGAATTCTGTGAAGCGGTTCTTGAGTGATATACAGGTGCCATTCCACAGGTCTTCATCTGTGTCGAGGTGAGTGGGAGGTACATTATTTGCGGGGTCTCCTTCTATTGCCAGGGTAAGCTCTTCTCCTGCAGCTGCTGCCCATTCAGTGGCATCGCCCCCCATCATGGTTAACAAGAGGTTGGTGCATTCAAATGGGTTGACCATGACTATATTGTTATGGTTTGCATTCCTGTAGAGGTTGAACTGATTGAGGAACGTCTCCACAGTGCCTCTTTTGCCCATAAACATGACTGGGGGCGTTCCTTTGAGGGCTCCAGAGTGTGTGGCAGGTGCAGGACCTCCAGCGGCCTGTTGTGGTGCTGCTCCTCCAGCTGGTGGTTGTCCTCCACCGCCTCTGCCTCCTGCAGGTGGTCCTCCTCCTCCTCCAGGTTGTCCCCCACTCCCTCTGCCTCCTGCAGGCGGTCCTCCTCCTCCTCCTCCACCAGAGGGCGCTCCTCCACTTCCTCTGCCTCCAGGAGTTTGTGTTGCTCCTCCTGAGGGCTGAGCAGCAGGCTGTTTCCCTTTTGTGGCGGGGGGAAGAGTAATCGTTGTTCCAATGGTCGCTGTTGAGCTCATGGTTGGTTGTAGTGAGAGGTTTAGCACCTTTTGAGTGATTTCTTTGGTTTCCTTAGTGGCTATATAGGTGCCTAGGGCAGTGGCAAATGATTCAACCGGGCTAGGTACTGCTGTAGGTTCCGGTGCGACTGGTGAGGACTTGGTTGACCCTGAAGTAGTAGTCCCTTCTGTGTTGGTTGAAGGGGGAGTAGGTTCTCTTGGTGGTTCTGGTTTGGGGGTGTTTCCTGACGTTCTTCTTGAGCTGGTGGTCATTACAAATGCCTCCTGAGGGACCTCCTGCAATACAATTCCTAGATGGTAGTCTAGGGGTTCTTTGATCCAATCTAGTGCTGGATTGATGCTGTACCTGTACTTGTCACCTTCTAGAGGTGCGAAGTGGATATAGAACCAGTGATAGTTGATGAATTCAATGTCAAATCGGACGTCAGGGGCGGCTATAGATGGAATCCAATAGCGATTTAGTTCTGAGTTTGTGTAGGTGCCCCACATCGCCTTTCCTTTGATGTGGGCTGGAAGGTTGTCTTCGCCTCTACCGGGTACAGTGTAGTGCTTACTGATGTATTCACCAAACCCTTCTGTCTCAAATGGGATGTGGATCTGATCCAGTTTGAGGTACATGCAATGCCTTTTGCAGAGGTACTTGTACTCCAACATGAGCGGTGTGAGTGGGGGTGTATTTCTTGAGTATAGTAGAGCAGGCCACTCCTAAGGATGAGAAAGCTCGACTTATGTTAAGGCTACAGCGGGCCTTGGACTAGAGAGCTTGCGAGAACGAGGTCAAGCGGACCTAGCAAGCTATCAGAGGGAGAAGAGTGAGTAGTCACACTCGCTCTTTGATCCTCTGAGACACAAGTGCAATGGGGAATGTAGATGCTATCAACAATCCACCCAGCACTGGTGCGCATGACACAAGTTGGGAGGTTTAATGCGAACAAGGTCGGACGATTAAACCTTCCAAGTAGTGTAGCTAAGGACGTGCTTGCTTAACGCTCAAGCTTAAGTGGTGTACACCTGCGCCTTTAAGCAGGTAGACTAGGTAGAGTCTTGAGGGAGAGAAGCTAGACGGGCGACTGAAAGACTCTGCACACAATTGATGAGAGGAGATGGGATAGAACGTATGGCAATCCCTTATCCTCTAAGCAGATGGTGTGAGAAGCTGCAAGTTGAGAATTAAGTCGAGCTTAGGGCTCAACTTCGTACTAGAGTCTTCTTAAATACAGGAAGGATTGTAATACTATAAGTACCGATCCTAGGGTCTGGAACAACGCTGGGACACTGCCCACAAGTACAGTATACATCAGGGACGAGTCAGGGTGAGTCATAGACACAGCAAATAGTACATGGATCCTCAGGCGATCCAGGGAGCCTTATGGAGACGTACCAGTTTGTACAGTAGCTCAAACGGATCAGAATGTGTATAGTAAAATTTTCTCATAGGCTGTCCTTCTGAATGTACCAAGAGTCTGTCCATGACATAGACGACATACTGGCATATGGTACACCAGTGACCTTCCTCTGTCTTTCCTATGTCAGGGTGCATCCTCTCCTTATCAACTTTGAAGATTGTTCAGATATCAGCGCTGCGTATAAGCTTTTGATGATCACTGAGGAACTACATAGCCAAAAGTGAGACATTTGCTATATGCATGAATGGGACTTTAAATGTACCTGCCTATCGGCACCCCCCATGGCCTTGGTGGTCAGATAGGCTTCTTCTGCATGCTCAACATCCATGCCATCTCTGAAACCATCCTCTTCAGTTGTTGCATCACCTGTATTGACATTATCCTCATCTTCCATGTCAACCCCAGTGCCATCTGACTCCTCATCTTGCTCATCTTTACCATTGCTGCCAGTGAGTTTTGTCTGATGTGCAGCATGCAGAGACCCTTCAGCATATGCAGTCACAGTAGCTGAATGCTTGTGTATCACCACAGATGCTGGAGCCTCCAGATTGTTGGGGTCGGTGATACAAGCTGAAGGACAAGCGACATGGTTAGAGCGACGAGACCCAGCAACTATTTTGCTCAGGGCTGGAGCACTGGGTTGCACATGGGTGGATGAAGTAGTAGACTTAGACTGAGGGAGAGGGGTGTTGTCATCAGGATCATGGTAAAAGAGAATCTCAGAGGTGTCAAGGAGACTTCTGTCTGCTGCAACAGCGCATTGATCATTGGGGGCTGCCATGAGGAAACTGAAGACAAGATCAAGGCTTCGCACCAACCTTTATAGCCAGCTGCTGCCTGAAACGTGGAGCTAACTAGCTGCCTTTCTTTCAGCTTTCTATTATGAGCCTAGTCACCCATGAGATGCAAAATTTCGCCTGCTGATGAGACCATGAGCATTTCCAGCGCTGTGCAGTAGGCCAATAAGATGTACAGATGGCCTTCAAGCTGAAGACCCAATGCCAGCAGCAAATGAAATTCAGCACCCACTGTGGAGCATGCCTCAGAGTAGAGGAAATGTGCTGATCACCACATGCCCCAAGACTCAGGCAAGATGCTATAGAAAGGCACCAATACGATACCTCCTTAAGGGGAGTGGCCTGCATCCTCAAAGGACAGCAGCGCAGAATGCGCAGAGCCTCGCCCACAAACCCCTCCCTATCAGTGTTCGTAAACTGCACTACACGGCCGCATGGCTCCTTCGGACCAGTCCACACGCTTGTCACCTCCCTATCAAACTCAATGTGTAGTCCCATCTTGGGACCCTGACTACGCCACATCATATATTATTAGACACGTGCCTGTAGTCCTTGAGGCTCGTTTATTGTGTTTGCATTCCCAGAACAGTACACCCCTTTGTGATTGCCTTATCAGTACATTCTGGGCTGGGCTGCATTGCCTTGATGCATCGTCACGCCCCATTGGCTGTATAGTTACCATATATGGGGGTCATAGATTGCTCATTTTGCATTGGATACACACTGCAGAAAATTTTCTTTAGTTATAGTATTTAAACCACCTCAAGTAACTTCCTCAACACATAGGCAGAAAGGGTTGTTAGACTCAATGGTTCGCAAAAGGTTTGGTTCAAACCAGGTTCAATAGTGGTTCTCTACTTTCTCCACCTTGCCTGAACCCTGAACCTAAATTGTGGTCCAGTTCAGCCCAACCCCCAAACCTCGAACCTGAACCATAGTCCAGTTCTCAAAGGTTTGGGTTCAGACCACGGTTCAGAACTGGACCATGGCATTGCTAATTGAATAACATGTGGGCTACAAGGCTACAGCATTATTTTAAGAATATTCTATCAAATGGTGCTGTCAGAGCAATTCCGAGTGGACCCACACCAAATTCAGAGAGTTTCAAAACTTCTGTCATGGAATGTCATGTTGCTGTTTGAATCTCCACTTCGGCCACCTCAGTGGACTGAGTGACCAGTGCTGACTCCGACTTGCACAGTAAGCAAGTCGTGTTGTGTCTACCTGAGTGGAGTTTGAACCTAGATCTACAATTGTCACAGTGAAACATCATGTTGGCATATCTTTCCCAATTGTTGGATATACACCTCGGAAATTGGGGATTCTCTTCCTATCCATCTGTATGGCTCTCAAAAAAAAGGAGGGTGTTTTTGGAGGAGTATTTGAGCCAGTAGCTGTATATTATTTCAACATTTGCTTTGTGTTGCTCAAAGATTACTGTGCAGAAAGATCACTACCCCATATTTTGCCCAAGGTATTTTTTATATATCTCTAGGCAAGGTATCTGTTCACCGATCTTATAATTCCAAGGGGCCAGCATTTCCTGATGTGTTTGTAAAATTGATTTTGAAACTCTCTGTCATTTTGAAACCCACTACATGTGATAGTACCTACAATAATCACATACTGTGGTTTACCTGGTTACCAGATTGCTGAGTAAGACCTAGACACTGGATAGTCATGGTTGGTCACACAGAAACCTTAGGAAGAATTTGAAGGGCCAACTGAACTTTATTTCAGGAAATGTGAGGAAGAGCACTTCCTACCCCACCAGATGGAAAGACTCTTCCTTTCACCCGAGGGCTAGCTAAGCACCCACATCTGATCTTCTCCACATGCATATGGCTATTGACCACCCATGCATTCACAGGCAAGTACACAGTGCATTTCTGCCCACACTCCCAGGACCCCACTCAGTGCAAGTGCAGCGAGGCACTCCAAAGTGCAAACTATGTCATGGTGGCATGCCTGTGCCATGCCACTGCAAGACAACAACTCCTCTCAGCCCTGTCCCGTCCCACCTCCCTCTCATAAGTCTTCAGTTCCGAAGCAGGAGGGGAGGCACTCAGCGCTTTCATTGCAGCCTCACAAGCCTGCATCAGATCTAGGAGAAGAATGCAGGAGGTGAGCAAGGAAGAGTCACCAGACAACCACAGCTAAGAGAACAGGCCAAGGGCCTCCACACACCACTTTCCCATACATTACACATACTTTACCCACACATGCCAATTCACTATACACCCCCACAGAACTAATTGTATTCCAACCACCCTGACTGTACCGACAGCCGGTGCACATCTTTGTACATACATACATGTAGCACGATATAAATGCAGATTTAAAATAAATAAATAAATTGCCATGTCTTATGTCTGTCTGCTGTTTCTGACTCTGACTTGATGCGATGCAACACTGGCACATGATCTGCTGAGGAATGCTGATTTCAAGCACCAACACAAACTCAAACTCACAGCATGACAGATGCTGAGGGAAGGGAATCCCTCAATTCTGGGTTGTTTTTCTCCAAAAAAGTCTTGTTCAATTGCTATAAATGTCTATTTTAACCTCGAATTTAAATCATATTTTCATGTTTTTTTGTTGAGTGTGTAGGCATCCACATTTGAGATTCAGGTCTTACTCAGCAATCCGGTAACCAGGTAAACCACAGTACCATCTATGGTGGCTATATTAATTGATACTGTTCTCTCCAGTTCAAGCCGCTGGATTTCAATTCACCTCAATTTCAACTTATTTTCTGGATTTTGTCTGTGGATGAAAAGGCGGAGATGCACCGATGGAGGTTGAAATATCTTTACTAACAAGTAATGCTACACTTGTCATATTCTATAAGTACAGTAGTATAGCAATCGAACGTGGCCTCAGACATCAATAGCCGAAGGGAACGGTCGAGCCCTCCAATTTCACCCAACTCATCATCGTCGCCTCCAGGTGTTCTTGAATGACATGGGATAATTGTTTTATTCCTAACACAGGTTAAGAATGACTGGGAAGAGGCAAGTGATGATACATGGAGCATGAGCTCACCGACGTTCTCTAAGGCGATGTAAGTATCATAGGTTCGCGATCGGGTGAAAGTTTCGGTAGGATCTGGAGTCTGTCCCGGCCACGCAAGTAGTCGATCCCACGTGGACCCTGACTTAATTCTTCCTTCGTGCTGCATCTCTCTTTGTATGCAGCATCGACTACTGCCCGGTCTTTAGCACTTAACTCGGTCCATTCGCGTCGGCGTAAAGGTTTCCCCAAGTCCTCATGAATCGCCTTCAGCACGTCTTGGACGGTGATACCTGTGCCTGAAGAGCCACTACATGCGGAGATACGATGAGGATATCCCTGATAGTTCTCCAACTTCAGTGACATCAAAGGTGGGTATACGGCGGGGGATGTTATTTCTTCGTTCAGGAGGTCGGAATCGTAGCCAATAGGCTTACTAATGTCGAGTTTGAGATACCTTGATAGAACAGGGTGCAAGGTCAGCGGGGCTTGTTCTCCCTGGATCATTATACGAAGCTGTGAATAACTCTAGTTACACAGAAAGAGGTCACACCTGTGATTCAGCTTCTGCGAAGAAGATCAATTTTACTTCATCGGGAGCCTCGGGGGCCTCGTCCTTATGTAGAACCGCAGCTGTCAAACTAGTATTCAGCTCTAGCGTTCCTTGTAGTGGTACAGGATATATACCGCCGTTCTCAATCAGCGTGCCAATTTCGTGTTGACGCAAAAAGTCTTTGACTGTATCAGCGGTCAAAAGGTCCTGGCAGCGGGCATTATCCGTTATCTCTGGGAATTCAAGATCACGATTTCCGACGAACCACTTCTTCAACGAACTGAAGGTCATCGTCATGCACAATGGCTAAGGTCCTTTCTGGGTGTTTCTTTGGAAGGAGCTAAGGAAAGCCGTGTTGAACAGGAAAATATAAGCGAGCCAACCTCCAAGATGTAGTCTAATACTCCGGTAAGCGGGTCACGATGCTGAGAGACACACGTCGTCATGTACCATTCTAATACTTCACAGTGGGAACGCTGCTCACATTTGGAATATCTGCAACTTGCGTCACCTGTATCCCACCCTCTGGGAGACTCGGAGGTTCTGGATCGTCGGGAGGGGGCTCTGCAGCGGCCCGAAGAAGTTTAGTCCATATAAAGACGCGTTTTGCTCGAAAGCCCCGAATGAACACGCATTGATTCTGATGCACATTGATCTATCGATAAATCAAGGAATCAGCAAATATAAGTGGTGAAGTGGCAAAGAGAACGAACTGGCTCCTTGTAACTATCCTGATGGACTACACTCGGATGGTCCACTCGCCAGTCAAATATTGTCCTACCACCCTGGGGCGTTTCGATTCTCAGAGAGAGTTCCGCATCCGAGAGGTTGTCGGTAAATGCAGCTACCCCCCATGAAGTGACCAAGGTACATCCAGTGACGAGGATAAGGTCTTCCATGCGATCGACGCCCAGACTATTTCGCCGTGCAAAGGCAAACCAATTATCCACGTTGTCTCGGATGTAGTCTTCGTACGCCTTGGTGCGGATAACATCTTGGTTGATGCCAGTGGAAGGAACCGCCAGTAATGCACCATGTCTTTTGTGGCACGAATAACGTGTGAAGTTCCTAGTATGCGAATACCATGACGAAAAGATGTGTCGATAACGGCTATCTGAAACAGAATAATCACCTACAAGTCGTCCGGTGTCGCGTTGGCGACATCAGTGGTCGCCTCAAGGTTCACATGGCGCGAATAGTAGCGTCCTTTCTCAAAAATTGCAGTCTTAACGTTGTGGAATGGTCCCATATCCAAAGGGGTGTATTGCTCCGGTTCGCAGAACGTGCGATTCGATACGTTGTCCCATTCGAGGAGTACGTTGAACATGCGAACGAAGTAGCCTTCCCTTACGTAACCCACGTCTCCAATCGAGACTGGTTGGAGGGGATCAGGATCTGGCATCCATAACGCATGGCCGTAAAAGAGGGATGAGAGTTGCTCCCGGAAAACGTCGTAGGGTGGCAATAGCATAACTGAGGATACCTGCTGCTGACTTAGGTTCCGCGTCGCTCACAAAAGGACCACGTGACCTGATGAGCCGAGCCCAAGCCCAGTCTGGGTATTTGGGTATTTGAGCCCTCATAAGCCAAGCCGGGCTGGCACATCACTTCGCTGCGTGGCATATCCATCTTTTTGTCCTTCCGAACGGCTGCGCTGCCTAGTACTGTCACTTTTCATGCCAGTAGACGAACCTTACAACGTTTACCGGGAGCGACTCTCCTCTCTACATCATGGATATGCGTTGTGGGAACCTGAACCTGTGAAGCGTCTTTACGACAAGGTCTCGATCGGAGACGTTGGGTATGTTTATAACGGGTTTTTCTATCGCATGTTCAACGTGACTCGTTCGTGGGACCATCCCTCAAACCAAAAATTTCGTGCAAGTATACCAGATCACTACGAGCCTATGAAAGAGGATGATTTCAATGATATCCACGCCTCACGTTTCAGCAAAGGGGATTACTACTCCTCTGGTGTGTCCATACAGGATAACGTGAACTATACTGGTGCTAAGAATCCCGGCGAGTAAGTCTTAGTCGCACCCGGACAACCAGAATCGACTTACATATTCTCTCAGTGCTGAAGGGTTTAGGTATCAGTGCCAAGGTCCCGGGGCACTTTTATGTCTTCCTCGTGACGGCCACCGGGAAGAAGTTATCCGCACTAAGGCATTCGTGGACTACATGCGAGACAACGTGATCAACTGGTTCAACTGGTCGAGAAATCAAAGACTTCCTGTCGACGCCATGGAAGACCTCATCCTTGTCACTGGGTGTACTTTGGTCGACTCATGGGCTGTGGTTGTATTCGGTGGCTTCTCTAGATCGGCTGAAATTTCCCTGGTAGCACAAACATCGGATAGGAGTGACAGAAGTTTTGAGTGCAGTGGCATTCAAGGTGACGTAACACAGCACTGCAGCTTTTTCGACCCAGTCCGTTTTCCATGTTCCATTCACTTGGCATGCACTGATATTTTCCTTTGCCATACCAAAAGGATAATTCATCCTCGACACTGAACCAATGTGTCTTCATCAAGGGCTTCCGAGCAAAGCGACGCTTGTTCTGGACCGTGCCCATCCGTGCTGCAGCGGAATCCCTCCCAGACGACCCTGACAACAATCATGAGGGTGACATCCAAGTGACCCGAGTCCCAGGTGCTCCGAAAGTAGGTAGTCTTTATAAAATAATGAAGAGTGAAGCATGACAACTTGGTTCCAGTATCAAGACCCGTTGGTCGGGGTTTTGGATTATATTGTGGAGGTTTGTTCACGAATGTATGCCCGTTTGCTTTAAGTCTACTTAGCGGGGTCCAAAAGAAGTGTTCCGGGGGCATCATAGCCATTGCCCATGATGACGATCTCCAGCTTATTGAAAACGTGGTACGTCTAAGTCCAGGACAAAATCGTTGGACCTTATGCCAGATACCAATGACAATGCACACTCCTAGAAAATACTTACTGCGGATGCCGTAAAGCAATTTTTAAACGAAAATCAAATCCCTGTGTTCATTGCAAATGGCGGTATATATTCGGTACCATTCTGACGAAAGCACGAGGTACTGAATGTTGGTTTTGACAGCCGCATTCCTACGTCATCCGCATGTCGATGCTACCCCGATTCCTAATAGGAAAAAAACAACATTTTTAACGACAGCGGAATTGGAGGTGTGATATAGTTTTGGAGGCCTGCAAACATACTAATGGTGTTCAACTTGAAGGAAGGGGAAGCAAATTATCCATTCTTACCCGCCGTACAAATACGGTCGACGCGTCCCTCGACACTATTACGCTCACTAGCAGCCTCCACGTCTTCGTTCCGCATACCAGGAGATCAAACCTCCAACGTTTACCGGGTGCAGCTCTCATCTCTGCGTCATGGATTAGCGTTATGGGATCCAAACCCTGTGAAGCAAGTCTACGATCGGATCTCAATCGGCGACGTGGGCTACGTAAACAGCTCAGGGAAATTCATTCGCATGTTCAATGTGACTCTTGAATGGAACGATCCCTTGAACTGCAAACTTGGTATACCAAAACATTACGAGCGTCTGGACTGCGGTCCAGTCCTCAATAGCCGTGAAATGCCATTCCATAAAGGGGATTACTGCACCCCAAACGTCTCGAAGAGAAACATCGATATTCCGGCGTCTTACGAGTAAGTCGTTGTAAACCTGTCCCAGAAAGCCAAAATCGACCTCACTTGCGCAGTGCCAAGGGCATTGCATATAAGTGCACAGGTCCCGGAGCACTTTTGTCCGTCCCTCAGGACGGCCGCAGCGAAGATGTTGTCCACACAAAGGCGTTTCAGGACTACATCCGAAACAATGTGGACATGTGGTTCGAATGGTCACAGAAGAACAAACTTGATGTCGAGCACATGGAAGACCTCATCCTCGTTACGGGCTGTACTATGGTCACTTCCTGGGCCGCGGCTACGTTCCTTGGCCGCACTGCGACAGCAGAGATCCGCGTAGTACAACGACCTGATAAAAATGAGGAGAGTTTCGAGTTCACCAAGGCCCAAGGAGATGTAGAACGACACTGCAGTCGTTTTGACCCTGTCAGTTCGTCACGTCACGTTTGATCCCCATGTATTAAATTCCCTCCTTTGTGTTTAAGAAAAATTCAAGCCAAAATCCGGATCAATGCGTCTTCATCAGGGGTTTTCGAGCAAAGCGCCGCCTTTTCTTTCTCAAACGCATCCGCGCTGCAGCCGAACCTCTTCCTGATGACCCTGACAGCAGCCGCGAGGGTGAGGTCCAAGCGACCCAAGTTCCGAGCGTTCTCAAAGTAGGTAGTCTTTCTATGATGAGATGATAGAGAGAAATATATGTCTCGATTCCAGGATCGCGATCCCGTCGCTGGTGTTTTGGATTATATCGCTGAGGTTCGTCAAGATTGGTATGCCCTCTTTAAGCCTATTCAGTAGGCTTCACAGAATTGCCCCAAGGGCACCATAGCCATTGCTCATGATGATGACCTTCGGCTCGTTAAAAATGTGGTACGTCCGAGTCCAAGACAAATCGTTAGGATTTATGCCGGAATGTCACGAGTAACGTATGCGTCTAGGAAGCCCTCACTGCGGATGTAGTAGAGGGATTTTTACGGGAAAACGAAATCCCGTTGCATATTGAAAATGGCGGTATGAGTCCTCTACTATTCAAAGGAACATCGGAGGTATTGAATTGCAGATTGGAAAGCCGCAATTCTAAACCAACATTGCGATGCGACCCCGGTTCCTGACGAGAAAAAAGCGACTTTCTTCGCGACAGCAGAATTGAGGGTGTGATATCTCTCTTTGGACAACTTACATTCACAATGTACTAATGATGACAACCAAGGGAGAACCAGTCCCAAAGACTGTACGCCCTGTTTCGACGAAGTATCTTCTCAAATCCGAAATTGAGGACTCTGTTGACCCCGACTATGACCTTCCCGAAGAAGGACTAACCTCCGCTGTACACCTACCCGTTCCTTGGCCTGATCTCGGAAAACACCAGGGTATCATGATTCCACAACGTATCAGCATACAAGCCTCTCGCGACTCCCCAAATGCCACAGTTACTGTTCAAGATATATTTAGAGAGATACGTGAGGACCTTAGAAAACCATCAACTGGACCCGCGTGGGATAGGTTAAGGAATGACGAGCGAGTTCATGTTACCTCGTTCAAGAAACGATGCAAGACAGAAGAACTTAGTATCGGTCCAGATAGGATTGACTACTGGTGCGGCAAGGACAGACTTCAGACATTCTCGAAACTCTCCCCCGACGGTGTACAACTTTCTCCGTCTATCCCGTTGTCTGCACAGTCCCCGTGAGTAAAAGAAACCACATATCTTATTCTCATCCAAGGTTACCTGATCCTGATCCTCATTTTCTCTAGGGAGTCCAAAGTTGCAGGCACTTCTGCTCAAGCTGGTGGCAGTTCCATATTTGAAGAGGGGTCAGGAAGATAAGCAGATGGCAGGAAATCCAGTATGAGGTGATGGATATCATGGTTAATAATACTGTGTTGCATATGATGGGATAGTATTGTCATTGCTTTTTGTACCACTAGCTACTGTACCATTAAAGATTTGAGTATGAAGGGCAAGCCAGAACAGGGGTCTGAGGTCACGCAGTGTTGTGGCGGCCCGGTAGCCGGAGCCAAGCCAAAGCCAAACTGTAATGAGCTGGCCTATTTCCATATCAGGCAGAGCCAAGCCATGGGTTCTTCATTCACTGAACTGGGTCGAGCTGAGCCAGTCAAAACACTGGCTTTCTCCTTATTTGATTCCAGCTCAGCTCAAAAGCAGCTGACTCAGCTGCTGCTATGCAGGCTTGTGCAACTTTTTCGACCAAGTGCATAAACCCAGTGTGATGAAAAGTGAAGGAATGCTATCCTTTCCTCAATATCTTTCATTGCTCTATCACCTTCCATTGTCTGCAATGTGATGTTTCCCTTTTACCTGGCATTTGAAGTACCTTGAGAGTCATTCAGCTTTGGTTCTCACCCCAATTGGGGCTGAGTGTGATGGCTTTCATGCCTCCTAGTATGTTTTTTCTTTTCTCCTTCTTGTTTTACTAACATATAATTTACTTTTAGACATTTTGGCTTTAAACGAAGGTTGCTGCTCCCTTCATAGCATGACCATGATTCCTGTCATGGACAGACTCTTGGTACGTTCAGAAAGATAGCCTATGCGAAAATTTTACTATACATGTTCTGACCTGTTTGGACTGTACTACTAATTGGTATGTCCATATGAGGCCCTCTGGATTGCCTGAGGATCCTTGTACTATTTGCTATGTCAATGACTCGTTCTGACTTGTCCCTGATGTGTACTGTACTTGTGGGCAGTGTCCCAGCGTGGTTCTAGACCCTAGGATCGGTACTCATAGTATTACGATCCCTCTTGTATTTAAGAAGATCCCAGTACAAGGTTGAGCCCTAAGCTCAACTTAATTCTCAACTTGCAGCTTCTTCACACTATCTCCCAGAGGATAAGGGATCGCCATAACGTTCTATCCCCTCTCCTCTTGCCCATTGTATGTTAGAGTCTCTCAGTCGCTCACACTTGCTTCACTCCCTCAAGACTCTACCTAGTCTACCTGCTTAAAGGTGCAGGTGTATACTGCTTAAGCTTGAGCATTAAGCAAGCATGTCCTTAGCTGCACTACTGCAAGGGAATTGAGCCATCCTCTTACACGTCTCATTCCTCTGCACTTGTGTATACAAGCTACACTACTTGGAAGGTTTAATCATCCATGCTCGTTCACATTAAACCTCCCAACTTGTGTCCTGCACACCAGTGCTGGGTGGATTGTTGATAGCATCTACATTCCTCATCACACTTGTGTCTCAGAGGTTCAAAGAGCGAGTGTGACTACTCACTCTTCTACCTCTGATAGCTTGCTAGGTCTGCTTGACCTCGTTCTTGCAAGCTCTCCAGTCCAAGGCCTGCTGCAGCCTTAACAATTCCCTTCTCTGACAAGTCCATCCTCATCTCTTTCACCCTGCATCATCCCTCTTGCCCCTCTTTCATTCCTCCCTTGTTCTTGTTCCCTGGGATGTGTACATGCATGTTACTACACATTTTCCCCTTGTAGCTACCATTCTTGATGTACTTTAACTGAATCCTTTGACTTCTGGCATATATGATCACTGTTTGTTTTGCCAATATAATCAGCTGCTCAAACACTGCTCACTTCATGTGGTCATAAGTTTATGGCATGGGGTTGATTGCATCAATCCATTGGTGTGATGCATGCCAGTGAGCCCACAAAGCTGCTTATACAGCACCTGGCAATGCGTCCTTCCTAAGAATGCATAGACTTGAACCTCTCATCAGCCTGCCTGGCATGCCAACTCTGTCACAAAAATCTTTTCCAAGTTCACATACAATATGTCTTGTATGAAAAAATCATTCTGATACATGGAAACTACAACAAAATTGGCCTTTAATTGTTCTACATCAACCTTCCCATCTAAGAAACTGAAAATATGATGGGAGGGGTCAGAAACAGCAATAAATCTGACCTAAGATCAAGCCTTGTGTTTTCTGTGGGGTTTGGGCATGTGATCTGAATAAGGAGATGATGTAACTGGCCTGGGGTCTAGCCCCTGTTAGTGAGTGGGAACCAGCCCTATTGTCTTGATAAGTAGTAGTATTATGATTGGCTGTTATTGTTCTCTGTCCATGCCTTATGGCTGTGTACTGTACCAGGTGATAAGTGGTAGTACGTTCCATGATGTTCTAGTAGTTTCTGTAACACCTGACCAGCCTATCTGGGGAGGTGGCTCCCATACCTTGGAATGTATATAAGGCAGGCAGCTTGCACCTTAGATGGGCCAAGTTGATTCTCCTGTCCTTTCTTCTGGACTATTCTATAGTCTGATCTCTAAGGGGTTCTAGGACATACTCTAGAATGGTAACCCTTGACTCTCTAAGCCTTCTAAGTTGCTTCAGAGACTTAGCTCAACACTCTGATAATCCACAGAGTGACTCTGACACATCTATCCAGCACACATTACAGTGCTACAAGATGTGGCGGTGACATTAGAATCAACTTTCTTTTTCACCCTGGTGAGTTCCAGAACAGGTTGTGTGCCTGGACCGGAAACCAAGGGAGCAACACACATCAATCCAGACTCAGTGCTCAAAGCAAAACCTAACACACATGTATTCCAACACCAACCCACAACAGGGGAACCTGCACACTTGATCTTTTGTGATAATGAAGAGGGTATAATCAACAAGCAAACAAAGAAGGTTGTATTATACAACAATTGGTGGTACAACACCAGTTGGGACAACAATGCGCATGCATTCAAACTAGGAACCTTTGCAACAGAAGTAGAAGCATTTACACCAGAGGAAGCAATCTACCCAGAAGACCCAATGGACATGGCTATCAGGGCACAACCCATACCAGCAGAATTAAAGGCAAAAGGAAAAGGGATGGCAACCAGCACCATGGCAGAAGAACAACTTGACACTGTATCATTCAGGGTACCGCTGACAGGACAGAGCAACATCGACACCCAGCTTAACAGAGCATTTGGCTGAGACATGAGAGGTGGAGAACCTGACCCAAATGACGGCAGAGGACCACCAGGGGGAGATCCAGGAGGGTTCCCTCCTGCAGCACCAGGACCTCCAAATCAGCAACCTGTTCACATAGGAGGAGACGTTAAAGCTATGGGAAGCCTACCACAACCCTTCACCAGGGACAGAGAACGAGCAGAGGACTTCATTGAAGAGGTACAAGCCTACCTCCGCCTCAATAACAATGTAGCAGTAGGGCTTAAAAGTCCGGTCCGGTCCGGTTTTTTTGCCTTTTTTGGACGGACCGAAGACCGGACCGGTTTACCATAAAAGGAAATACTCAAAAGACCGGACCAGGACCGGAAAAAACCGGTCTAAAGTGGTCTTAACCAGTTATAACCAGTTAAAATAAAGATTGCAGTCCAAACTGGTTAGAACCGGTTATAACCACCTATTAGGCACCTTCTCCTGTCAATTGCCTTCCAAACACACCAAACATCAAGCAAATTGGCCAAGAATTAAGTGAGATATCATCAAAATTGTGATTGAAAGCAATTATATCATCTTCATAACTTCATTTTAATGATATCTCACTCAATTCTTGGCCGATTTGCTTGATTATTGTTGCATTTTGACCAGTAAATATAGGGGTATATGTAACCGGTCTATATCGGTCCAAACCGGTCCAGTCCAGTCCGGTCTACCCGG
>QFEY01004130.1:0-28018 GCA_003316435.1 Russula virescens | reverse complement strand
CTATCTTATCTACCGCTTATACTACCTTAGCACTTGGCGAACCATGGCATTACCTGTTTCCTTATGAAACTCAATCACTCCACCGGAGCTCGAGCTGATCACCTCCAAAGAGCTCAGCATTACCTGTTTCCTTATGAAACTCAATCACTCCACTGGAGCTTGAGCTGATCATCTCCAAAGAGCTCATAGAAATAATTCCTCTCATCTCCATGGAACACACCACCTTTATCTCCATACAGCCAACACACTCTCCAGAACTGTGACTGTCATCCTCTGACTAGGGTGTAGCACAGGTACAGGTTAACCTGTGGTATTTTGATCACAGGTTCCACAGATACAGGTATGGTGTTACAAAATCAGAACCTGTGTAAACCTATACCTGTCTGCAGGTGTACCTGTAGGTTCTGGGAGATGTCAAACTGCAACATATAACTTGTGCACAGTACTTACTCTTGCTTGTGCTTAACTACACAGCTTTGACCAGAACACCAACTGTAAGGCATCTGACTTAGGGTGCCTTACAACAGAAGTATAAGCCATGCATGGCTGTTACTGAGCTCAATAGCACACCTAAGGTACCATCATACCTTCAGGCACTTATTGCCTATGAGAAACAAGGTGAGGTGTGCCCCAATCAGGCATATGGTTAAGGATATAGTGTGTGTGTTGGCATGTGCTGCTGAGACTAATCACACACTTTGTTGTGCAAGCTCCATGTCAGGCAAGTATGCCCTTGCAGATTAGTAGATTACACTGTAGGTACAATGTATTAAAGGGGTGCCTTTCCACTTGGGGAAGGCAGACAACTTTTACCCCTCTACATAGCTTCACAATATACAGCATTTGGGCTGGTTCTATTGTGGGTAGGGTAAAGCATGGGTGAGGGTCAACCTGTGGTATATGCCCCATGGGTTTGACAGGTACAGGTATGGTTGCCAAAATGTGCTACCCATGGCACACTGTACCTGTTTCAGCAGTGTCATGGGTATTAACAATGTTCTATGTTTCTTCCTGCTGTCAAGTAAATTTTCACTAAGACCTTGTACTTGCCAGTCACACCAATTGCTTAAGAAGTAAATAAAAGTTTTTTTGATGCTACAGGTAGTAAACTAAAGACATATGTGCCCCACTGTCACACCACTCATTGTGTGTTGTGTCCCATCATCATGCTGAGACCTGCATCTTGTTGCACAGTTTGTGAGGTATGCCATGTCTTTGCACTGTGAGTTGCCTGCAATCAGGGGCATTTATTGTGCCATGCATTCACTGCACCTCATCTTCATGTGCCATCACACCATTTGTTGCACTGCACCCCTGTCATCGAGCTGTGAGTTGTGCCCTGTTATGCTGTTCATGAGTTGCTTACCACCAAGGCATGTGTTGCCTTGTTGTATGTTTACTGCACCTCATCTTTGCATGCTGTTGCAGCATTTATTGCCTGTCATTGCACCACATTTTTGTGTGCCATCATGTCATTTCTTGCATCTTGTTACACTGTTCATTCATTTGTTCATTTTCTTTATGTTATTTTTTGCACCTTGTCATGGCATTTCCTGCATGTCATTACACCATTTTCTTTGTACATTTGTTGCATGCTGTTGTTGTGCCATTCAGTGTGTTGTATTGTCACACATGTGATGTTATAAATGCCCAACTTTTTTCTTTTCTCCTTTACCTTGTCTTGCTTGCGCTTATTGCCTCCCACATACTTCATCTGGTCAAGTTAGCTATTACGTATTATCCTTCTATTTCACTTTATGACTCATGTTAACAGCCTCACTTCTGATGACTCATTCTGACTCCTCCATTTCTACACATAGCTATCTTGATTCCATCTTATTCTCTGTGATTCCATCTGACTCCCTTGATGCCAAGGCTTGGTTGATGCGGCTGTTGTATGTACTATTATTAGGATATGACTCCTTCATACAGCCTCATCTAGTTAGGTATATAAGAGCGCCCTAGGTAGCTTGTAATGGTAGACCTGTCTTAGTTACCTTCCTGCAATCTCAGCATCATATCCTCCTCTCTCCCAGTTCTAAAGCTTAGAGGCACCCTTCCTTTGAAGGCCCCTCTTCCTCTATACTAGTGCACTTGTCATTGCACTAAGTGAGTTGCCCTTGCGGCGATAGACTCAGGTCTACAACTCATCTACTAGCACCAACCAGGACAGGGGTTGGTAGCTTGCTGTCAGCATGGGCTGGTTCCTTCAGTAACAAGGCAATGCCATCAGGCTCACCTGAGTGACATACCTTTTGAGGTAGTACCAGGGACATTACCACAGTTGTCACCATCTGCCTCTGTTATACATCTAGACCCTCCACTTTTAGGGATATCACCAGCCAACAAGAAGTTGTCTTGTTTGGGGTTACTATCTAGACAAGACTCCTTCTTGTCGTCAGTTACCATCTCTATCATTGTCAACTGTGCCTGCATGCACCACACGGCTCAGGTCAAGCATAGAAGTACACAGGAGCTTTACATGTGACATCTGAGATGTGCTGAATCATGAATTACAAAGCAAGTATAAACATAAGTAAACAGCATGTCACAAGACATGGTGCAGCTGCACACAAGGCCAAATGGTCTATGTGCATGCCCTGGGGTATATAAACCCCCCCCATCAGCATCCATTTGCCCCTTGAGCTGGGCTTGCCCTCAGCTCTTTCTTTATTTTATGTAGTTTAAACTCATGGTAGTTGCTACAATCCATCTCAGGATCATTATTGCAATAGCAATCAAGTGAGAATCTAGTATTTAAGTGAATCAACAGAGGGAGCAGAGCTCTACCTATGTGTCAGGAGGTCTAGTGAGAGGACTAAATGTGGTCCTAAGTTGAGTGAAGTCAGGGATTGCCTAATTAGGCAGGAGAGCAGTCCAGGAAGGTCCAGGATGAATGTGTGTGGACAAGTTGATTGCTTATAGTCCAATTAATAGACTCCATACAACTTGTGAGTGAATATAAGTTAAAAGTGAATGATAGAGGTAGAAGATGGCCTTGTATGCACACATGAGAGGATCAGGATGATGAGACAAAAACTGAGTTAACTCAGGCTTAGGGCCTAAGTTCAGTACTAGTGCAAGTATAAATACAAGTATACTACTGGATGACAAATCAGTCTTGCTAAGTAGTTAACAGAGCTGACTAAGTGCAATCAGTAATGCTAAGTAATCAGTCAAGTAATCAGGTAATCAGACAAGAGAGATCAGTAAGCAATGAATTAGCAAGTGACAGAGAGTATAGTAAGTGAGCTGATAAATTACAAGATAACTGGTAAGTAATCTGACAAAGAAATGACATCAGGACTGAGTAATAGAACAGTAATCAGATCATGAGAACAGATACAATGACAAAGGGACAGTAATCAGTATAGTAATAGACAAGTAGGAAAGGAGCACGCAGCAAGAGTTCTGGGGGTTACATGATGTAACATGTGATTAGTCATGTGAATGATCACCTGGTGCAGCACCTGACCAATTATGTGACTGGTCACCTGACAAGACATGTGATCCATCATGTAACAGATCATATGAGGGTTCTGGAGAAGATACAAAGGGCAGTGAGTCCCAGAGGTTTAGCTGGGAGATGCAGGCAAAGATACAGGAAGGGTCCTTTGGAGAACCAGGGCTGAAGCTTGTAACAGTAGTAAATAGTGTACATGTATATCAATTAATATAACTCTTTTTCTTCTGTTGTATGCACCAATGCCAATGGTATACCATGGTGTTAAGACACCATGATGATGACATATAACCTGCAGGTTTAACCTGTCTGTATGGGTATGGTGTAATTATGGGTATGGTGTCATGGGTTACAGGTACAGTGTTAGTGAGGAGACCCACAGTGTGACCTGTGCCACACCCTAATTGTGGGAAGTTCTTGAGGAAAGTTTAAGTCTCCTAACTCTTATCACTCAGCACACCTGCAAATAGTGGTATGTTACACCAACAATGCTAACAGCTCAAGTCAATCAATATATATCAACAATAACAAGATGTAGGACAGTAGATATAGTACAGAGGTCTCAGTGTAATGGCTACCCTTGTATCTAAAAAGTCAATTACTTTGTAAATTTAGATATCTGCAATACAATATACCATGGTATTAATACACCATAGGTTTTTTAAAATACCACAGGTTGAACCTGCACCTGTAAGAGAGGTGCAGGTTACAGATATAGTGGGATTGCTAACTTCATGACAAGCATCATGTGTCAAACTTCAAAGGTTAATAGCACTCTCAAATCACACTCAAATACAATTGTATTGTATATTTAGAACATAGATAGGAATACAATTAAGACTGTTGGAGCACTTTTTTAAATTTCTCAAATTCATCATTCCAGCACACATTTTGCGCTTTTTTGATTATGTAATGGGCATCTAATGGGTGCCTAAATAGCAGGCACAAAATGTTTGGAGGCATGGAGGTGTGTATACCAATGCCACACCCTCAAAACAGGCTGGTAAGCAGGTGACAGATTGCTGGCATTACATCTCTGCCTCCCTGACTCAGTTCAGCCTCCTTGGCTTGGGTGAAATTTGTGATATCCAACCCCAAATTTAGCGCTTTTTTTAGGGTTAGGGTTAGAGTGCATGGATCCTCTTAATATTTAAGATTTATTCTAAAACAGGGTATAAAGAATCTATATACAAAATGTTGGGCCATAAAACTAACCCAAAAAACTTGACATAAAGTCAGCATTTCCTGTCACTGCCACGTGATGCAGTTGACAATAGACTAAGCTCAAAGGGATAGCCTGACTGCTAGGTAGTGCTCGAGTCACACTAGGTCGATGATGAGGATAAGAGAGATGACTCTAAAGCATTGTCCAAGGCTTTCACTGGTAAGGGTTCCTGCTAGATAGGAGTGAATCCTATAGCCACCCACAGTATAGATGCAGAAGAGGAGTATATTGAGACTACTGAGACAGGAGACTCAACTTGCTGTCTTAGGGACAGCAAGGTGTAGCTTATATACTACTTATGGCCTGATGACTAAGCTAGGATATGTGTACTAGCGTGAGGCCTACACAAGGCGGATAGCCATAAGGTACCATATAACACGACTGTAACGCAAGGCAAACACAAGGCAAACGTGAGGCAACAATGACAGAACCCTAATATCATACAGTCCAGACAAACACGAGGCCGGTTCCAGAACTTACACTGGGCTAGACCCAGAGGCCAGTAACATTACCCTCCTGCTAGTTGTCAAGCCCCTGCGAGGCACGATGCGCAGCAACCTTGGTGCGAACCTGTTCTTTCCATCCCGACTGGTGCATAGTGGGGTACGGGGAAAAGCGGCCTTCAAGGTGGCCAACCTGCTGCTGCATGTATGAGCTGACAATCCTTCCCTCGCATACCGTATGGGCCTCCTGCATACTCTTCAGATCCATCTGGAAGAGTTCGATCTTGTCCTGCAGGGTGCTGATGTTGTGCTGCAGAGTGCGGTAATGGGTGATTTCGGCGGTGTAGCCCCAGTCAAAAAGGGCATCGGTCTTGGCACATAGGACCGAGAAGTTGGCGGGGGATCTGACCAGCATATGGCAGAACCAAGGTGCAATTGGCTCCGTGGGGTTGTCCTCGTCACAGTTGTAGGGGGCCGTGATGTCGCAGATGTAGGGATCCTCATCAGTGTTCTGTCCTTGGAAGTAAGTGGCCACTTTACCATCCCCTATAAGTTTAACCCAGCGTGGTTTTCTGTAGATGCCATTGCTGGCAGGGATGTGGATGCTTTCGCATGCCAAGTTCCCAATGGCTGTTTCATAGCTGTCAGGGGCGACGTGGTACTCTTGCTCCCACTCAGCAAGCTTATTTTCGGCTGCTTCAGCACATTCTGTGAGGAAGCAGGTGCAAGCGTCATAGGTGATCTGTCTGGCGTCAACAGTGTTAGCGAGGGCAGTGCATATGGCATGGAGGACTGGGACGGGGAAGTCGAAACCAGCTGCAAGGGTGTTATGTGTGGTGGAGGGAGAAAGGCACCCCATGGCCAGGGCATTGGGGTTAATGTTTGGCCCTTCCATGGGGCTGCAAAGGGGATGGATGGACAAGGGGGCGAGAGGCGGTGGTATCGGGATGGGGGAGTTGGACATAGGAGATTCATTACGTGCGGGAGATTCGTTACAGGTAGACATGATGGTGGATAGGATAGTGAAGATGATGGTGAGGAGGGCAAGGGTGTCGTCGGGGTCAGAGTCCAGGTTTTAGGAATGGTCGTGGTAAGAGCAGGTCTCGTAGGGGCAGTCGCGGTCATTGAGGAAGCAGTGGTCAAAGGGGAGATGAACTTTGTAGGGAGGGGCGTTGATAGGGAAGATGGTGAAGTAGGGGCAGAAGGACCCTTGATGGTTGTCAAGGGGTTCAGGATTGGGATCCAGTTTTCAATGGTGGTAGGGGCAGAGGGAAATGCAGCAGAAGCAGGAGTGTTCGCGAGAGTGAGATGGTGGGACTTTGTTGAGGAAGTGGAAGGCGAAGGTGTGGAGGTTTTGATGGGGTTGGAACTGGAAATGCTTCTTTGGGTTGAAGGTAAATTTGTGGTTCTGGGATGGGGGACGAGGAGTGATTGGAGCCAGTTTGACTTGGTGTCGGTTTCTTGATGAGTTGAGAGGGTTTTTATAGCTTCTAGTGGGCACCTGCAATGGTATTGTTTTACAAGAGTAGGGGCATGGACAGAGCTGGCAGGTTCCCATGTGTTGTCACTTTTGGGGTATCCCTGCCATTTGATAAGGTATTGAAGGGCTCTAGCCTGTTCATGACGTCTGTGGCTCCTTATCTGCTCCACTTCGTACTCTGGTTCCCCATTGATAAGGTCAGGTGGTGGACAGGAGAAGTTAGGTCCGTGGGTGGCTGTTTCGTGATAGGGTGATAAGAGGGAAGCATGAAACACATTGTGTATTGTCCATGTCGGGGGTATATGAAGCCGGTATGCTACCGGGGATATCTGGGTGGTGATCTTGAAGGGTCCATATCATTTTGGGAGTAGTTTTGTTTTCTGATGGGGAAACTTCAGGTTCCTGCCGTCTAGCCATACGTGGTCTCCAGTGTTATATTGATCCGGTAGGTTTTATGATCCTTCTGCGACACGTTTGAGGGCAGAGATAGCCTGTTCTTGATAGGCCTTGAGGCGGATCATATGTTTTTCGACCGTTTCGTTATTTGATGGTGGCGTTGACGGGGGAAGTAGGGTGACCTCGTGTCCAAATAGGATTTGATTGGGTGACAGGTTTGTAGTCATATTTCTCCAGTTATTGTGAACTGCTAAAGCTAGGGATAGCCATTCGGTCCAATGTTCTGGGTGTGATGATGTCATGAGTTGGAGGTATTGTTTGACCCATTGGTTCTTTTGTTCTGATAGACCGTCAGTTTGAGGGTGGAATGCTGTTGATACATTTTGATTGGTACCCAAGGACTTGGCTAGGGCATGGCTGAAGTGTGATGTGAAGCAGGGGTCTCAATCGCTGATAATTTTGCTAGGGATGCCGAACCATTGGAATACGTTGTCCATGTACAGTTGCGCAATTCCTGGGCCGGTGATGGTTGTGGAACAGGGGAGAAAGACTGCTGCTCTTGAGCATCCATGGTCGACGATAGTGAGGATGGCATCTTTTCCTTGATGTGGTGGTAAACCCGTGATCAAGTCCATCGCCACATGTTGGAACGGTCTTGTGCCTTCTTTCATTCCGATGCAGTATAGTGGCATTTTGGTTTTATGGGTCTGGATTTTGTTCTGTTGGCATGTGGCACATCCTTTTACATAATCTGTGATCCAGTCTTTCATTCCGGTCCAGTGGTATTTTTCTTGGGTTCGTCTGAGTGTTTCGTCATGTCCTGGGTGTCCCACCATGGGGTGATTGTGGTAGAGGATCATGAGAAGTCATTTCAGTGATTCGTTTTCTTCTGGAATTGGGATTGTGGTAGTGGGGGTGGCATCAATGGTTCGGCAGCATTCTGGTGGGATGATCATGACGTTTTGGTTGTTATTAGCACCTTGGTCTGTTCCTGGTGGTCGGGATAGGGTGTCCATGGCTTCATTGTCTTTTCCTGGTATGTGTTCAATTATGTAATCATATTCTTGAAGGTCGGCGTGCCATCTTGCCATTCGGTGGTTTAAGTTATGAGGGGACTTCCAGTATTGTAGGTTTGCATGGTCCATTTTGATGAGGAAAGGTTCTTGAGTCCATCCTAGGTATGGTCGCCAGTGAGCTAGGGCTTTCATAACAGCCAAGAGTTCTCGTTTGTAGATGTCGTAGTTCCTTTCAGTTGGGGTGAAAGTTGCCGAGTAGTATGCAATGGGGTATAGGACCAGTTTTTGTCGTTTTTGAAGTGAGGGGGTGTCATCATCACCCTGTTGTGAGAGTATGGCTCCCACGCCATATGCTGATGTGTCACATTGGAGGACGAATTGTTTCTCAAAGTTTGGTTGCGCCAGTACTGGGTTCATGCACATTCTTGTCTTCAGTTCTTCGAATGCCATGATTTGGGGGTTGTTCCAGACCCAAGTGGTGGCTTTTTTAGTTAGGTCGAGTAGTGGGCATGCAATTTTTGAATAGTTGGGTATGAAATAGCGATAGTATCCCGTGAATCCCAAGAATTTTCGTACTTCGGTAGGGGTGGTTGGTTGTGGGTAGTCGGCGACACCCTGGAGTTTCTTGGGGTCCATTTTTACTGTTTGCCCGCCTACAACCACCCCTAGGTAGTCAACCTCCTTTTGTTCAAAGGAGCACTTCTTGGGTTTGAGGTATAGGTCATTTTCTTCTAGTTTTTGTAGGATGTTGTTACGGCTCTATGGGCCATTCACAGTACTGGGTGACTTGCTATAGTTCTATGGCGATTGATAGTATTGGATGTTGGTTAGGGCTTGACAGGTGCAATTAACAACTAATGATGAATAGGTAACAAAGGTAGGGAGCGATGAATCAAAGGTAGACCCAAAGGATATGGCAATCCAGAGGTGAAGCTTGTATAGGACGAATGGGGAAGGGAGTCAATCACTACATGGCTGACAGTGATCAGTAATGGATGGGACACGGGCCGATGAGCGGCGAGGCGGGCCGGGGACCACTTTGAGTACGAATGCGATAGGAATAAGCTGAGTGGGAGGTCTGGGCTGGGGCACGCGATGATTACTGCTTTAGGGCTAATTAGCAGTAGACGTCTTAGTTTACAGCACTAAGAAGGCGTATGAATGCTCTCAGCGACAAGCTGAGTGTGAGCGAGGTGAGGAGATGAGAGGGGAAGTCTTGAAGCAGACACTTAGGCTGGCACTAAGTGAAGAAGGACAAAGACAATGTAGATTGTATACAAAGTCGAGCTTAGGGCTCAACTCTCTAGTCAGGCAGTCCTTAAATACAGGGAGTCCAGGTAACTACGCTAGTAGGATCTGAGTCACAACCAGTCCTAGTAGTGGTAGTATCAGTAGCATACAGTAGCTATCGTAGGGCACACAGTCACACATAGTATATGTACTTGAGGCAGCGCATATCAGTACATCAGGCAGGAGTCATCGGGCATAGGTGGCTAAGCAGGAGGCAATACATACAGTAATCAGTCTGAAGTAAAGCAGGACAAAGGAGTAAGCATAGTGGAGTCAGCAGTCCACAGGACAGTAAAGGTAAAAAGTTCATAACACCACCCCCTTCTTATGGAGGTGCTCTCCATGCACCTAGTACCACTCGTCTAGGGCGTGTGGATCTTTGGCAAGATAGTGGACCCATAAAGACTTGTATGGGTCACAGTAAGGACATGCAAGATTGGTCAAGGCAACGATGGCGATGTTGGCATAGTGATGGGGTTGGAAGATCAGGATATAGAGCGCGTGATCTGCACTCTTGCAGAGGAAGTACTTAGCGGTGGAATGTTTGTCATACTGGAGGCTCCACGCCTCCCAATCGTGCTGAAACTTGTGGAAGTCAGACTTGATTTGCTTCTGCATCTCCAGGTGGGGGTTCTTCTGGCCACAAGCATCGTAGAATGACTGGGTGGCACTGTTGGACCTGAGGCGAGGGAATAGGTCTCAGAAGAGGACATCGGTGTCCTCTGCTTCTATAAGGGCAGGAATGGTGAGGAATGACAGGGATAGACGTTGGGCGGCTCCATCCTGGAGCATAATTTGACAGAGGCGGATGAGGTTGTCCACTGGCTTGCAGCCAGCCAGCAAGCGAAGGGCATGAGGGTCGGACATGGAGGTGCGGTGGGAGTAGATCCACTTGAGTGCTTCATTGATTGCCAGGTGATGAAGGCGAGGAGTAATGGCCCAGTCCACCTCTTCGGCAAGAGGGATGGGTTTGGTGGTGAGACAGGTGGCGAGGGCAGTGGCAGAGATACAAGCCATGACAGTAGACTTTGGGTGGACGTAGGGCTGGAAGAGGTAGAACAAGTAGATGGGGGAATAACGCTTCCCTGGGTGGTCCAGCACTTCTTTTATTCCTGAGTCTGTGAGGGCAAGACTTCTTGTCTTTGCGTGATTATTTTCTTTGTGATTGTCATAAGGTTTTGTGCAAGTAGTTGCGCTTTGAGATGTTTCATCTTCACATTGCAAGGCTTCTTTTCCATTGCATCTGTAACTTTCCTGGCATCGGCAGTGAGTACGTTCCTTCCTGAGGCTATGTTTCTCAGGACAGCCTTGACAATGGGCGCTCAACATATGTTTCTCCATTTTTCCAGTTCCTGAATGGTGGGAATTCTGCCACTTCATTCTGGAGTGGGCATTCTTGCTGTATGCAGATCGTGGAGGCGCTTTGGCCTCAGTACTGGCATCTTCATAGTCTGTTGGGCCTCAGAGAGAATCAGTTTTCAAAGGTGGCTCATCAAGTGTCAGGTCAAATAGTGGCTTCAATATTTCTTCAATTGCTTGCGCCATTGGGTCCTGGGCAGTGCTGGTCCTCAATGGTGGCTGTTCTCTGCATTTATTCTGTGTCCTTGTGCCATTTTTAGACTTGTCAAAACTTTGCTGGGTGGCAGTCTTATTGTTTTGCAAGTGTTTCAGGATTTTTGTGGCTTCTTTGCGGCTTCTCTTGGGTGTTTCCCTGTAATTCTTCCATAGGTTGTCAGGTGCTTTCTGAGCGCATTCTTGCGCCTTCATTCCATTCTTGAATGGTCTTCCTAGGGTTTGTTTTATCATAGGTCTGGAGTGGTTATTTTCTTGGCATTTAGGAGGATAAACTTTCCTTTGGCATCGCTCTGTTATTCTATCATTGTTTTGGTTTCTTTCTTGATTCATAGATGAGGCGCATAGTCGTTTCAGAGACACTGGTTTTTCCATTAAGTCCTCGTTGTCCTCATAGACCTCCGTAGATTGGTCTTCTTCTAGTATTTTTAATTTCTTTGTAGCAGGGGCTTCCTGGGGGTGTGATGGGGAGCAACCTCTTTTGGTGGTACCCCATTGCGTCGTCATGTCTTCAGGTGATGTTGCTTCTATTGCATTCAAATAGTCATTTAGTGACTTCTCCAGGTCATCATCTTCTGTGGGATTTTTCCACCATGCTTCAGGAAGGTGTGGTTTCGGGATTTCCTGATCGTGAATAAGTATCCCCATGTGATCATCCTGGGGTGCTTCTGTAAGGTCTGGTTCATCTTCTAGTCCTTCATTGGTCCCTGGATTGGTGATGTCTTCTAAGAGTTCCATAGCTAAGATTTCTTCAATAAGGCTTTCTAGGGCAGGTGTCATCTGTTCACATTCACATCTTGCGCACTCCAGATGTCTCCAAACACGTCGTTGTTCTTCAGTGAGTTCCAGTAATCGGTGTCTGCACATACTGCAGTTGCAGTCCAATTCACTAGCTTCGGCAGTCAAATCTTCAAGTAGGTCTGATTGTTCCTCTGGGGTCAATGCAGGTCTGAGCTCATGGGCAGCCTGTCCTGGTGTTCTCGAGGCCCTTAGATATACAGGCCTTCCTTCGTCTTGTCCATCACTCAACAGTGGTTCTGTCATTTGAGCGTCTTCTGCTGGTTCCTGTAGGCTGTACAGCCTATCCAAATTGTCTGTGGGCAGTGATGTCTGATGCTGTGTGGCAACCAAATCTTGTACAGGCAATGTGATGAATTGATGGGGTGTAATTTGGGCGGCATGTCTTTTGTTTAAGGTCTTTGGCATTAACAGGGTGGCAAGGTACATGTCCCAGGTCTTCAATTTTGGTAGGGATTGGATAGTAAAGGCTTTATTTGATGCCTTTGTTCTTCTTTTGGAGGATGGTTGGCGCTTGATGGATATTTTAGTCATTGGTCGTGTAGTACCCTTTTTGGTCTTTAGACGTCGTCTTGCTTTTGTAGCAGTTCTGTGGGCCATCCGTCTGTTCTGGGCATGTATACAGCCGATTGCACGCGATGATTGCCTCTTTTGGCAAGTCTTTTTGTCGGTTTGGGTTGGCGAATGGTTTTGGTAGTATTGTCCTTCTGGTTCTTCTAGGGTTAGCATTGTTCCAGTGCTGGCATCTTGTAGGGATCTTTGATTTATTAGTCCCTTTTGTCGTAATAGTCTTTGATCAAGTAGTTCATTCTTGGTATTTGAATCAATTAAGAGCTGTGTACTCTGTTCATCTATACTGGTAGTTTCGTCAGTAGGGATGGACACGGGTGAGGGTAAACCCGCGGTTTTATGGTCACGGGTGTGACAGGTACGGGTGCGGTTGCCAAAATCTACTACCCGTGACACACCGAACCCGTTTTGGCGGTGTCACGGGTTTTGACGGTGTGACTCGTGACCTCTCTTGCGCGTGTGACGTTTCCTTAGTCACTTAGATTCCTTCCACCATGACGCGCAACACACACCATACGACAACAGCACACAACAATAACAACGGCAGCAATGCACACGACAACCACGACAGCACGATACGATGACTGCGCGGCACCCGACGACACAAGGTAAACGACCGCGCGGCACCCGATAACACAGGCAAACGATGACTCAGCATCTGACAACACAAGGCAAACGACCGCGCGGCACCCGATAACACAAGGCAAATGACGACTCAACATCCAACAACACAAGGCAAACGACCACGTGGCACTCGACAACACAAGGCAACGACTGCACAGCACCCGACGACACAGTGCAAACGATGACACGGCACCCGACAACAAAAGGTAAACGACGGCGCGGCACCCAACGACACAGTGCAAACGATGACACGGTACCCGAGGCAAACGACGGCGTGGCACTCGACAACACAACGCAACGACGGCGCCGTACCCGACGACACCACAAACGACAGCACGGCACCCGACAACAAAATGCAAATGACGGTGCTGCACCCGACAATGCAACGCAACGATGGCGCCACACCCGATGACATCGCAAACGACGGCACCGCCTCCGACAATAAAATGCAAACGACGGCGCCACACTCAACAACAAAATGCAAACGATGGCACCGCACCCGACGACACAACGCAACAACGACAGTGACCGACACAACGCCAACGCAACAGCAACAGCAACACGACAAACACGATACCGAAAACAAGTCAACAATGACACAACCCTGGCCCTCGAGACGGACATCACAAACAATCCCATAGCGTATATTGTCTAGTATGTAGTTTAGTTAACTGTGGTGTGTACCCACAGTATCTCTGTGCAGTTGTGCAGTGTACCGCAGTGTACTAACACCATGGTAAGTGAATATAAACCATAGGTTGAACCCATCACTGCGGGTACAGGTGCGAGAACGGGTACAGTACCACAGGTGACAGGTACGGTGTGGGTTCAAGTCACCCGCGGTGTCACCCATGTCCATCCCTATTCGTCAGTAGTCATGAACCATGGCAGCCTCTGGTCTTCTCTGGCTATAGTATTGCCAGTCTTTAGTTGAATTGGGTGTGTCTTTGGGCTTTGTTCTGGTCCCATCATGTCGACATCACAAGAATGGTTGTCTGTCATCAACAAGTAGTTTCCTAGTGTCCATGTGGTCTGAGTCTTTGTGGCAGAATGTTTCTTGATGGCTGTTAGCAAGTCGTCTCCTAAGTCATAGGGCCATAAGGTCAATTTATGATTTGGGCGTCTTTCCCATAGAATTTTGGGAATCAAGGTAATAGGTGAGTCATATGTGAGGGTTGTCTTTGTTGCATTGCTGGTTTTTCTTGTCGCTATGAGGGCTGACACCTGTGGGACCATCTGTAGAGGGGATTTGTTGGATATGAGAGTGGGTAGAGTTTCATGGCATGTGAAATTTTGTGGGGGTCTGTCATCAAGACTAGTCATTCTGCTCAGTGGGGAAGGGATTCTTCCAGTAAGTGTCCAGGTTTTCTGTCTGTTGCTCTGCATAGACGTCATAGTGTCATAGTATTCCTTAGAAGGTGTGGCAGGAAGTCGTGTTTTAATCATTGTTAATGAGATTTCAGTGGTTTTGGTTGCTTCTTCTGTCTGTAGCTGGCATATTATCTTCGGTTTCATGCTTTGATTGGTGGCATCTGTCTTCTTCTTCTGCTTGACTTTGGTGTGTCTTTCTTGTCCAGTCTTCCAGTGGTCCAGGAAGTGAGTAGATAAGTTGAGAAATGGTAGTGCAGGTAGTGGTTTCTTCATCATTTTGTCAGAGGGGGCCACCCCTTTCTTAGGATCATTGTCCTCATTTGTTTGAGTTGGTATTCCAGGTCTGAGTTGGATATTGTTCATCGTGGCATCAGTGGGTGTGTTAAGTGTGTCAAATGTGTCAATTGGTGGTGTGTATAAGGAGATCACCCCTTTCTTAAAATTGTTGTTTTCCACAACAACTGCCTTTACAGGTTCTTGGTGTTTTGAGGCAGCACTCCTGGTTTCTTCACTTGAGGTCGATTCCTCTACTTCTGGCTCCTTCGGCACTAGTTCCCAGTCAATAATGGGATCAATTTCTTCATTTGGACATTGAGACGTGTCTTCTGTTCTTTTCTGGGGCTGTGCTAGATAAGTTCCTAGTGGCATTGTCAGGGCATCTTCTAGTTCTTCGATCTTCAGTGGTGTGATCGCGACCTGAATCGGGATTCTTGGGGAATTAGGTGGTACTTGAGCTGCAGCGTCTTCCTGAGGACTATTTTCTCGAATGATGGGCTCTGAAGTGTTAAAGTCAATCATGAGGCATATGTAGTGAGCTACAATGTGGTTGGGGACATCCTCAAGGTTATCTGGATCAGGAATGAGGAGTGGACAGTGGTGTTGTTCAGCGCTGTTTGTGGCCCATAGTGTCTCTATAGATTGGGCCTCTGGGGCATCTTCCATGTTGCTAGCAAGGTCGCACAAGGTGTCATCATCTTTCCTTGGATTAGACTTCTTTCTGGCATCGTCATCAAGCATGTCATCTTCTGCTCTGGAGCTGGAATCTATTTCCTCAGCTTCCTGGTCGTTATTGAGTGTATAGTTGCCCATCCCTAGGGTAGGATTGGCATCTTCTAGTTGGCCAGGATCTATATTATTAGCATCCTGGGGATCATCAGCATCAAGCATTTGTCGACACTGATGATTCTCAGTGCGGAGTGCCTCCAGTTCCAAGGGTATAGCATCTCCAGGGTTGTCTTCAGTTTCTGGTTCTGAGCTGCTATCTTCAGAATCTTTGCCATAGACTGCTTCTTTGATCACAGAGTAGTCTTGTTCTATGATCCATTTGGTAAATTCTTGCTCTTGTAAGGTCTTCTTTGACTGGTTGGTCCTTTTCTTAGTCTTCTTAGCTTGCTGCTTCTTCAGTTGTCGTTTCTGTTTGCGAGACATCGGTAATTTCCTGGCAGGAAAAAGGATTATGGGAGGTAAGGTTTCTTCTTCTGTCTCAGGCCATAAGATGTGCTGAAAGGCTTCTGAATCATTTGGGTGTATTTCTTCCAAAGGTGCTTCAAAAAGTGGTCCTCTAGAGATCTTAGGGAAAGGTGGGGAACGATAGGATGTGCCAATCCCATTGGTAGGCTTCAGACATTGACAGGCTTCTGGAAAGGTGTCATCTTTAATGGGCTTCAGTGCAAAGTTGTCGCTATCCAGGTGTAGTCGGTCCGACTTATGGACCTGATTTGAATGGGGTAGATCTTCAGGATGATAGAGGCGATCATTTGTGTCATGTAAGTGGGTGGTTTGCAAGTTAGTTGTGCTTTCAGGGGGCTTCAGGAGTACATCATCTAGATAACGGGTCACTTCTTGTTTTCGTATGGCGTTAGCTAGCCATTCTTTTGTTGCCTTTTGCGCAAATGTTGGTGAATTCTTATTTCCCATAGGACTCTTCTGACATCTAGCAGTCTTTCCTTTGTCGTGGATGGTAGTGGTTGGCAGTATCGCCTGCCAATTGTAGGCTTCTCCTTTATTACTATTGTCCTCTTCTTGGTATAGGTCAGGCATTAGATCTGATTGATCATTTATTGGTGATTGGGTAGTCCCTCCTTGATTGCCAACCTTCTTCATCGTCATGGAGGTGGCAATTCTGGTCGATCTTTGCATGTTCGTTGAAATTTTGTTTGCAATAGGGCCTTCCTTGGTATCCGTAGGTTTACTTAAGTTGGGAGGAGTCCCTATCTTCAATGCTTTGATCCATACAGATGTTGGTTGATTCTCAAGTACTGTTGGGTCATCCTTCAGCAATTCTTCCAGCATGGCACGTCGCTGTTCTCTTGTCATCTTCAAGAGAGAGGTTTTGAAGGTTAGTTTTCAATTTTTGGAAGTCTGTGGTTCTTCCACTTGTTGTGTGGGGAGGTCCAATGATTTTCTTCCTTGCATCATCATCTCTGGTTCGTCTTTCCAGGATGTCTTCATCGTTCCAATTGTTACTGGCTTCTGATCAGCTGCAGCTAGGCAAGCAAAGGCCTGGTGCCATTTGTCCTGACGTTCTTGTCTGGTCATGGTGGTTGAAAGGCCTCTGATTAGGACTTTCTTGAGCATTGGGACCTGTTTGCGAAGGTCGAATTGTTTCAGTTGTTTGGATTTTAATTTGTCTGTTCTTCCTGTAAAGAAAGATCCTCTTACTTCCCATAGGAAGTACCATGCATTATTGACATATTCGATGGGCCTAGTAGCGGTCCCTACAGTGGCAAGGTATCCTGATTGATTTGGAATTCGTGATGAAAAGAATTGAATTTTTCTTCCTTTAATTTCAATAGGCAAGTCATCTTTTGTTTGTCTCTAAACAGGAGTGAGTCCCCTTCCAGCAATTTGCTGAGTCTTGGTGTGGCCAGTTTGTTTCCCTGAGCCAACGCTGCCTCGTGAGGCAAAGGATCCTCTGTCCTTGTCCTGTCTTCCACAGGATGGCGTTTGCACTGGTGACATTTCCAATGCAAGATAACTCTTTGGTAGTTGCTCGACTATGAGCCTTGTTCCTCAACAGGAATCTGTGTTCTTCTCTTTAACAAGAGTCTTGAAAGCTCGACTTGTGTTACGGCTCTACGGGCCGTTCACAGTACTGGGTGACTTGCTATAGTTCTATGGCAATTGATAGTATTGGACGTTGGTTAGGGCTTGACAGGTGTGATTAACAACTAATGATGAATAGGCAACAAAGGTAGGGAGCGATGAATCAAAGGTAGACCCAAAGGATACGGCAATCCAGAGGTGAAGCTTGTATAGGACGAATGGGGAAGGGAGTCGATCACTACATGGCTGACAGTGATCAGTAATGGATGGGACACGGGCCGACGAGTGGCAAGGCGGGCCGGGGACCACTTTGAGTACGAATGCGATAGGAATAAGCTGAGTGGGAGGTCTGGGCCGGGGCACGCGATGATTACTGCTTTAGGGCTAATTAGCAGTAGACATCTTAGTTTACAGCACTAAGAAGGCGTATGAATGCTCTCAGTGACGAGCTGAGTGCGAGCGAGGTGAGGAGATGAGAGGGGAAGTCTTGAAGCAGACACTTAGGCTGGCACTAAGTGAAGAAGGACAAAGACAATGTAGATTGTATACAAAGTCGAGCTTAGGGCTCAACTCTCTAGTCAGGCAGTCCTTAAATACAGGGAGTCCAGGTAACTATGCTAGTAGGATCTGAGTCACAACCAGTCCTAGTAGTGGTAGTATCAGTAGCATACAGTAGCTATCGTAGGGCACACAGTCACACATAGTATATGTACTTGAGGCAGCACATATCAGTACATCAGGCAGGAGTCATCAGGCGTAGGTGGCTAAGCAGGAGGCAATATGTACAGTAATCAGTCTGAAGTAAAGCAGGACAAAGGAGTAAGCATAGTGGAGTCAGCAGTCCACAGGACAGTAAAGGTAAAAAGTTCATAACAGATGTGATGCGTATAGTCCCGGTGCTGTTTGATGTGTTCTTCTTCGGTTTCCCCTTCCCTTCGTTTAGTATGGATCAGGATGTCATCCATGTATACTGATAGCCACCGTTGTGCGATCTCCGGTCTAAAGATGACGTTCATCATCCTTTGGAATGTGGCCAGGGAGTTGGTGAGACCAAAGAACATAACCGTGGGTTTGAAGAGCCCTTGGGGCATGAGGAAGGCTGCCTTCCATTCGTCTTCTTGTTTGATCCTGATGTTGTTGTATCCCCAGCAGATATTGAACTTGGTGAATAGGGTGCAACCACTAAGTCAATCGATAGTTTGAGAAATGAGCGGGGATACTGTTCAGTCTTTAACTGTCCATTTGTTTACTGGTCGATAATCTTGTACTGGGCACAACTTGCCATCCTTCTTCTTTACAAAAAAGAAGTTGGCACAGTAGGGGGAGTCCGAAGGTTGTATGGTGCCTCTTTCAAGATGCTCTTGAAAGAATTTGTTGGCCTCTTTGAGCTCTTCCTGAGTGAGGGGTAGTAGTCGTCTGGGTAGTGTATGTGGTGCTCCTGGTAGGAGTTCGATAGCGTGATCCCATATGGTGTGTGCTGGGAGTTGTTGAGAGGCCTCTTCGCTGAATACCTTCCCATGCATGTGGTATTCTTGCAGCACTTTGTTTAGGTTTGGGTTGTCGGCAGGGGTGTTGAAAGTTATTTGACCAATATAGTATTGGTCGTGGTGGACTGGTCTTGGGACATTGTGGGTTCGCAGGACAAAGCAAGCTTTCATGGAGTTGATTGCTCGCGCAACTATGGGAAGTTGGGTGTAATTGATCCATCCTCATTTCCAGTCAATCTTGGGTTGAAATGCAGCAAACCATGGGTATCCAAATATGGCTTTGTGTTCGCCTAGTTGCGTTAGGAAAAAGCGCATGTTGACCTTCTGAGCTCCCATTTGCAGGGATAGGTCAGTGTAATGAGTGAGAGCTCCATTGGTATTTTCTGTTCCATCGACATTGAAGAGAGGTCTGGGTTTTTCAAGTTGTTTTATGGGGAGCTGTAGCCATTTGGCATAATCGAGATTCATGAAGTTTTCGGTGGTGCCAGAATCTACTAGGGCAACCACCTCGGCTCTTTTGGACACAGAATGGATAAATGTTCGGACTGTCATTGACTTTCGAGCTGATATGTATACAGGGTCTGCTTCTGTGTAACTAGTGCTTTGTCTGATCAGTGCCGACCTAATCAGACGTTGGAAAAATCCTCAGCTACTCCCATCTGCTGAGCCATTTTGTTTTTCTCATCTTGAGAAAGGGTTTTGAGTTCGGTGCAGATGTGCACCACACAAGTAGGAGTGTCTTCCTGGCTGTATTGTCATTGTTCGGGGTTATCTTGGAAGCTGTCGAATTTGACCAGGTTGGCTTGGGTGTGTTGAGGGTGGTGTTGTGGGCAGTTTTGGGTGAAGTGTCCTACTTGTCTGCAATTAAAGCATGTGTTGCTAGTGTTGGATGTTTGTGCTACATTGGCTTGTGGTGCTGGGCGAGGCAGGCCTCTCCATTGGTTCTGAGGGTGGCACCATCCTGAGTTGTTGGGGGCATGACCTCGACTAAGATCCATAGGTATGGGTCGATCGTTCATCCACTGTGGTGCATTTGAGGTGTTGAATGCTCCTTGTGTCGATGGCGGTTGCCAGGGGCATTGTGGGGGCCTTTGTTGGTTACTTCCTCTCCAGTTTGGGTTCTGGGGTTGTTGGGGTCGGTTGAAATAGTTACTGGTGTTGGCTGCGGCAGGCCCTTTTCCTACAACCTGTTGTAGGATACCTTGCACCATAATTTGCGACTGTACTATGCTTTCCAGTTTAGTTCTCAAGTCATGATAGTTGGTGGGAAGAGATGGGTTGGCCATTTTGAGGAGAATGAATCGTGGCAAATTTTTGATGAATTTGCGACACATCTCAGAATTGTTGAGATCGTATTCGGCTTTAATGATTAGGTCCTCGAAGTTGCTGGTGTATTCATTTACAGCCAGTCCTTCCATCTTGATGTCTTCTATCTCATTGTGGGCTTGTTCCAACTCTGTGGTGTCCTGGAATCTTTCGAAGAATCGTTGGAGGAATGCGATCCATATGAGTGGGATGTTGTCTGTGATTGGGTCAAGAGTGTCGAGCCAGTCGCCCATTTGCCTGGCCCATGATGCTACTTTCTCTTCTTTGATGAGAGTGAGGGTAAAGGCGACTTTCTTGATAGGGGAATTGAATCCAGCTACGTCTGCGTTGACACAGAGGTATGCTTTGACCTCTTCTATGAATTGTTTGGCTTGCTTCCTTTCCCCTGTGAAGTGCTGGGGAAGGCTGCCGATGGCTTTGACATCAGGGTTTACAGGGATAGGTTGGAGAACATTTTGATTAGGTGGTCCACCTGGTCCTCCTGGTGGCATTGGTCCTCCTGAGGGACCGCCTGGTCCTCTGGAGCCTCCTGGGTTTCCTCCGGGGTTTGGGTCATTTGGGTTTGGTTTTCCCAGGGCTCAATTGAGGTTGCTAGCGATCCTTTCTTCTTTCTGTTCTTGGTGGGTTTTTCCAAGGGTTTGGATAATATCATCTTGGTCAGTTGAGATAGTGGTGGTAAGAGTGGTTGTGGCCATTTTGGCAGCAAGGTGCTCGATATCTTTGTCTTCTTCAGGTATGTCGTATGCCAATATGTCCAGATTGGGTGATCCAAGTTCAAATTCATCGGTACTTGACCAGTATTCAATATTTCTCCACTTGTCTTGGAAGAATGTGACTGCTTGAGATCGTCAGTTGAGTTTACTGTGAACACTGTTGGTAAAGATGAGGAACAGAGGTTCGGTGGTCTTTGGATCAAATTTGAAGACCCTGCTATTGGGTATTCCAGCTAGAACTTCAGATGGTTTCAAGAAGATCCTAGTGATGGATCCTTCTGTTTCGAATCGTGGGGCCAGCTTGTAACAAAGTTGAGTCTAATGTCACTGCCATGTGATGCAGTCGACAATAGACTAAGCTCAAAGGGATAGCCTGACTGCTAGGTAGTGCTCGAGTCGCACTAGGTCGATGATGAGGATAAGAGAGACAACTCTAAAGCATTGTCCAAGGCTTTCACTGGTAAGGGTTCCTGCTAGATAGGAGTGAATCCTATAGCCACCCACAGTATAGATGCAGAAGAGGAGTATATTGAGATTACTGAGACAGAAGACTCAACTTGCTGTCTTAGGGACAGCAAGGTGTAGCTTATATACTACTTATGGCCTGATGACTAAGCTAGGATATGTGTACTAGCATGAGGCCTACACGAGATGGATAGCCATAAGGTACCATACAACACGACTGTAACGCAAGGCAAACACAAGGCAAACATGAGGCAACAATGACAGAACCCTAATATCGTACAGTTCAGACAAACACGAGGCCGGTTCCAGAACTTACACTGGGCTAGACCCAGAGGCCAGTAACATTTCCACTATACAGGTTTGTTACATGCTTGCATTCTGTTTCTGTCTTCTCATAGTTGGTTCATGTAGGATTACTGAAATAGTGCCCCAATAGTGCTTGTAACTTAGCTTACTTGATCATCTTGCTTACTCATGGCCTCTTGCTTTGTCAGATTTCTTAGTAGTTGCTTACTTGTCTTGTTTGTGCTTTGTCAGACTCATGACTCAGCATCTCACCCTGATTAGTCATTTCAATTGAAGTAGTGGTATTTAAGACTGTTCCATAGTAGTAGTTGACCTCATGCTTGTGTTAGTCAATTTAAGCTATTGTCTCACCTCATCTCTGCACACCTAAGGGACCCCCCTTGAGCTCACAGCATTTACTCTTGAGATTGTGTTAAGTCACAACTTGTCCGGAGCTTAGTGATTGTGCTACAACAATCAACCTTAGTTGCGCATCACATGCCAGACCACCTTGGACTGCCCTCCTTCCTATTTGGGCATGACATAACTTCACTTGGAAACTCATCAGTTGTCTACACACTACTAGGCTCACTATCGTGAGTAACACCCCAGACAAGGTCTTATCAAGGTTTCACAGATACAGGTATGGTGTGTCAGATTTTACCTGTGGTGTCACCTGTGCTACACCCTAATTACAACCCTAGATACCTAGGGTACTTTCATACTTTCATAAATACACTCTGGATATGTTTTTACAGTGTTTTCTACTGTGGGAAAATATTCAATTTCAAATTGTTTCAAATTTCTGAGAAAAATGTGGACATTTAACATTTTTCAAAAAACTGATGAATAGATTCTATTCTACTTTTAAATGCAATCATTTTGCACTTTGTTTTATGGAATTTAGCCATATTTTGAGGGAGAAGACAAAACAAAATTTTGCTTGTTGAGAGGTCAGAAAATGCCATCTTACACTATAGTAAGTAAAATAACAAAGCCTAGCATAAAATGTCTGATATAGTATTATCTTAAATAATCATATATATCATATGATTGAAAAGCATATGATTAAGAGCAGAATCAAATCACAAGATAAGAATATTACATGCTTTAGAGAAATAGCATATAACATAAATAATAGCAAGCATTACTTAGATATTAGAAACGGTGTTGAAGGATAAATTCTGTGAAGTAAAAAATAGAATATTCAGAAGAATAAAGAGTAAACTGTTCTATAATTTCATTATGAACATAAGCCAAATATTGAGAGCATGATTTATTTAAAGCCTTTTTAAGAGTGAGCTTAGATGATAAGGTATAAGAAAGGCTAACATGATCCAGAATAAGAATAGTTGCTATTTAAAACTAAAATGTTAGAAATTAAGGAGACAGATAGCAAAAACATACCAGTCATTATATAATACATATTACTATTGAATTTAGACAGAGTTTTCTAAAGATATATAAGTAAAGCTAAGAGAAAAAAAGGTAAATAATAACTATACATTGGCAAAAAATGAGTCAAATATGGAAAATAAGACCTGCAAAAAGAAAAAAAAAAGTAGGATTATAAGAACAAAGAACAAGTAAATATAATATAAAAACTCACTTTCTGAAAATATCAAGAGATAAAGAAGTTAATAACATTCTATCAAGTAAAAGCCACTTACTAACTAAGGAATATAAAAGAAATCAGTCAGTAAATTCAATAAAGATAAGCTAGCAAGATATATTCACATTCTGTTAGACATTGAAGGGCAAGTTAAAAAGATGACTAAAAGCCAGCAAGCAAGAGACATTTACTTTCTGTTAAGCAGGGAGAAAAATAAGTTAAAAAAGTGGGGGAAAAGGTCAATAAGCAAAGGGCACTTACAAACTATTAGTACAAAGAGAGAGATAAGTTGAAACAGAAAAAAACAAAGCTAATACACAAGTAACACTCACTTCCTGTTAAATATAAAGGGAGAAACAAGTTAGAATAGCAAAACAAAAAAGCTAACAAGCAAAAGACACTCACTTCCTGTCAAGCACATAGACAGAAACAACTCAGAATAACAAAAAAGCCTATAAGTAAGAGATACTCACATACTATTAAGCACACAGAGAGAAATAAGTTAAAATAGCAAAAGGAAGTCAGTAAAAAGCACTCACAAACTGTTTAGCACAAAGGGAGGGACAAGTCAAAACAGCAAAAGAAGGCTAGCAAGCAAAAGGAACTTGCTATCTATCAAGTATAGAGAAAGAAACAAGTTAGAACAGCAAAAGAAAACTAGCAAGCAAATGGAGTGCCCCACTTCCTGTTAAGCACAGAAAGATAAGTCAGAACAGCAAAGGAAAGCCTATAAGCAAGGGGCACTCACAGACTATTAAGTATAAATACAAAGATAAGTTAAGATAGCAAGCAAGCAAAGAGCACTTACTAACTATCACACATGGAAAAACATGTTAAAACAGTAAAAAGAAGCTGGCAAGCAAGAGATACTCACTTCCTGTTAATTGTAGAGAGAGAGAGAGAGTAGCTAAGATAACAAAGAAACCTAGCAAGCAAAAGACACTCACTCTCTATTAAGTATTATAAGAGAGATATGTAAGGATAGCAAAAGAAAGCCAGCAAGCAAAAGGCATTCACTTTCTGTTAGAGATAGAGAGACTAGTCAGAATAGCAAATAAAAGTATGCATAGGTCACTTGCAGACTGTTAAGCAAAGAGAGGCAAGTTAAGATAGCAAAAGAAAGCTAGCAAGCAAAGTTCACTCACAAACTGTTAAATATAAAGAGACAAGTTAGAAGAGCAAAAGAAAGCTTCCAAGCAAAGTGCACTTGCTCTCTGAAACATAAGAGAGAAATAAGTCAGAACAATAAAAGAAGGCCAATAAGTAAAGGACACTCACTTCCTATTAAGCATAACGAGAGATAAGATAGCAAGAAAAGCTAGTAGAAAAGGAGCACTCACAAACTGTTAGATGCAGAGAGAAGAATAAGTTAAAATAGCAAAAAAAAAGTCAGCAAGCAGAAGGCAGTTACTTTCTGTTAGGCATAAAAAGAGAAAGATAAGTTAGAAATGCAAAAAAAAAAAATACTAGCAAGCAAAAGACACCCACTTCCTATTAAACACATGCACATAGAGAGGTTAAGACAGCAAAAAAGAGCCAGTAAGCAAGAGGCACTCACTTTCTGTCCAGCACAGAGAGAGATAAATCAGAACAGCAAAAACAAGCCAGCAAGTGAGGAGCACTCACAAACTGTCAAAGACATAAAGAGAGATAAGTTAAGATAACAAAAGAAAGCCAGCAAGCAAGGGACACTCACATGCTATCAAACACAAAAAGACAGACAAGTTAAAACTACAAAAAGAATGCAAGAAAGCAAAGAGCAATCACTTTCTGTCAAGTAAAGAGAGAGAGAGAGATGCATCAGAACAGCAGAAGAAAGCTAGCAAGCAAAGTACACTCACATTCTATCAAGCAGAGAGAGATAAGATAGAACAACAAAAGAAAGCCAGCAAGAGACTTACAACCTGTTATATATAGAAAGATAAGTTAAACAATAAAAGAAAGCCAGTAAGTAATGAGCACTCACCAGCTATTAAGAGCAGAGACAGATAAATGAAGAGAGTGATTACGAGCCAGTAAATAAGGGTTACTCACATTCTGTTAAGCATAAAGCATAGGGAAAAGGTCAGAATGGCAAAAAAAAACAGTGAGGGCCACTCACATCCTATTAAGTGGAAGTTAGCACAGTGTAAGTCAACAAGCAAGGTGTACCTACAGGCTATTTGAGCAAAAGTTAGTGCAGCATAAAAGGGTCAATAATTAAGGAGTACTCACAGACTATTACAAATATAGGGAAGAATAAGTCAAGACAGAAATTAAGTGAAAGTGCAATGGAAATAGGGAATGAGAAGTCAAAAACACCAGAACCAGTGATCAACAACAGACTGACATAACACTTGGTAATTTCCTTCAGCAAGAGGCAGTTCAGAGCACTGTATTATGACCTACCCAAAGTGATGGAAATGCTTGTATGCATAACTTGATCACTTGTTCTTTACTCCCATGCCCTTCTAAAAGCATGGAATGGACCCTGAAGAGATACTATAGTTCATTCTTGTCTCGTAATATAAATGAACTTACTTTCCAACAGCATGCTTTATGCTCAGCTCTAGATTATGGCCCTTCTGTACAGCCAACAACATCAGGGCAACAACGTTGTCACTGAGTGCATTAGCCGTCATTTCGATAAGATCGTGACACCACCGGTTAGGTCTGTGCATTTCTGTAATAGAAATTAGTATAGTATGTGTTTTAACTGTTATCAACACACTCACTCTCCAAACGTATAAAGGGCGGAGGTCCTGTAAGGTTAGCCAGATAATGCTCATTGAACAGGTTTTCGACCTCGACGCCAAGGAGCGTTGAGTCACGATGCTCATCCTCCAATTTGATCTTGATGTTGCGCCTGAACTGATCGTACTTCGTGAACACCGCTATCACAGGCACTTGAAAAGTCCCTCGTGTCAATCCCAGTTCGTAAAGTTGTAGTTCGATGTACCGTTTTCATCGGGGCAAACATCCTGAAAGTACTTCAAATCTAGCTCTGGCCGATCATTGTCCATAGGAACGCAGTACCTGACAGGTAATTTTGTGAATTTGCAATTATAGATATCCAAAGGAACAAACCATATCGCATGCAATCTATCCTTCAATTCGCGCTCTCGCGATTTGCGACGAACAAATTCTTGAACAATCTTCAGCTCGTCTTCATCGCCCGCTTCAAATCCGCGGGAGTCGTGGAAAATATAACCGGTGTGGTTCGTGAAAATAAGCTCATCCTCGATGTTGTGTATGCCACGCTGCGAGCAGGATTATCACGGTCAGTCGTCGACAATAGGAGTAAGGAGTAAGCCTGCCCGACCTCTACTGTAGGGTCAAGTTGAACCTAGCGAGAAGATGAGACTGAACGTGCCACTAGGAAGGAAAACGTACCTGCTCGCGCATTCCGCTTGGACTAAACCTGTATATCTCTGGACTCTCTGTGGTGTCACAGATTCGCTGCAAGATGGACGTCTTGCCGGCGTTCGCTCTTCCGATAATGAGGACTCGGAACTTGATATTGCGGGGGTCTATCGTATCGTTCCTACGACTCGGAGTAGACGACTTCTGACCCATTTGATGTACGGGGACTGACTGAACAGGGTGAGAATGTGAGATCGCAAGGTGTTGGGGGATTGCGGCGTGAGATTCAACATTTGTACTCTGTGTGGATAGCTGTACCTGTAACAAAACAACACACTACAAATACTGGCTGACTAAAGTAATTTGACGAACCCAAATAACGCACGATTCACACATTAATCCAACTTGTAAATGCGCCTAGCAAATGTCCGCAGCACAATGTTGACTAGTACCCTTCTGAATGGTCTCGAAGCAGACTCGAGTCCGGAAGTGTTCCATACCATAATGTGATAAGTACGGGCGTGTGCTGGATATGATCAACGAAGCAGAGGCCTTATTCGGCACAGGGCCCTGCACAATCTCCGACCGGCGATCTGCGTAACTAGATTTTTCCTCACCGGACGGGCAAGCCCTATTAGGTTAATAGTGCTGCCATGCTGTATGGCTTGAGCCTCAGGGTCGGCCAGGGCTGACTCGAGGGAATCGCAACCTGGGGTTGGATGGCGAGTGGATGCTCGACCAATGTTACGCCCGTCGTTTGTTGGTAAGACTATAAGGCAGACTCGAAACAGGCGTGAAAACGGTTGGATCCTAGCTGGTTGGCCATATCACAAGTGGGGAAAAAGTTGGCTTTTACGAGGGGTGGAGGGCAGTCGTGGTTTGTTGTAAAAACTTGAAAATGATGGCCGATAGTAGTGGGCAAAGGTTTGGGCTGAGGACCAGTAGCACTGCCTAGTTGTAAAGTGGTTAATATTGCTTAAAACAGATCTGCGCAAAGTTAGGATAAAATCTGTTGAATACAGTACTATACCGTAGTTAATGTCCGAGAGTAGAGATGTCGGTCATTCCGAGGCAGCATGACACCGAGAAGGACAGGGGACACAGTGACTGTTTGGCTGCAGTTAGAATGGCGGACGCGGACGGGGACTCTAAGGCCAGGAGAAAAGAAGGTATTTTCGCAACAGCACAGCCCACAACGCAGCCACCGTTGTCGTCTCACACTGTCACGTAGTCCGTCCGACGTCGACACTATCTTATCTACCGCTTATACCGTGACTACCTTACCATTTGACGAATCATGGCATTACCTGTCTCCTTGCGAAACTCAATCACACCGCCGGAGCTCGAACTGATCGCCTCCGAAGAGCTCGTCGAAATAATTCCTCTCATCTCCATGGAACGCACCGCCTTTATCTCCGTACGGCCAACACACTCTCCAGAACCGTGACTGTCGTCCTCTGACTGAACAAGGTCATCATCACCAGGGAGCATACGG
>QFEY01004124.1:0-18469 GCA_003316435.1 Russula virescens | reverse complement strand
TGGCATAAGTATGCGACCAGCACTTGCGCCCTTCTAGTGTGGAACAGCTCACCATTTGTGATCTTGAGAAGGATATTGAATCAGAAAGCCAGCCCAGACTCCTCGCAATGGCTTTGACTTTTCCATCAATTCATCACCGTCCGAGTTCTTTACGTGGCCAAACAATTTGGGCCCTTTATCATCGCTGCCCTACAGTAGCTCACGGGAGAAAGGATTATGGACGTGTTACCTGCGCCGAATACCCTTTTCTTGGAAGAGGTTGAACCATTCACTGCCAGACCTATTCATGAAACAATAAACCATTTGTTCCTGCACGCCAGCTTTCTGGTCGCCCCATCGTTATTCTCTCAGACTCGCCGCCGGATTTGCCATTGTCATACCGGTTTCGTGGTGCTTACCTGGATGGTTGACGGGTGCTCGCTACTGACTGTCGGATTTCTTATTCACACCCACGATAAATCTTCTTGGTTCGTCATCCCCCTATCTTATTATTCGATGCCCTCTGACTTGTTATTTTTTGTCAGGGTCGCATTGTACCCCCTCGCCATCATGTATCCCTACAGATAAGTTTACTCTTCTCGGAAGCGTCAGATTTTGTACGTGGCCCAACCGACCTGTGTCATTCATTTCGCAGTGCCAAGATCATGCCTTTGAGGGCGCTCAATAGGTACCCCCTGTGCTCCGGCGCTTCCTTGCGAAACCCAAAGTCAAACCAGCGAAATGTCCTCGTTATTCGTAACGCGTAACATGCTGTTCGTACGTCGTCGGACCCACCTTTGCATTGCGCGTAACGCAAGCAGCTAGAAAACTTGCTGGGAATTCTAGTATGGGAAACCGTCCTTATCCCAGGCCCCTGCCTTCTCGCCTTCGTTCACCCATCCGAGCCGATCGAACGTGAGCCCAGCAACGCGCACAAACAGTGTCCCGTCGAGCCTCTCGATTCCCTCCAGTGACAGAGGCGGCTGGCCCTCGTTACTTTCACGCTCCCTGGCAGAAAAGTACCCTGGCGGTCGCGTGCCCCAGCGCACGGCAAAGTCTGCTAGCGCGCGGGCAATCTTGGGCGTGTGTTCGTCCGGCCCCTGAATCGCGCTAGGAATGATGCGCGTCCACGCGCTGCCGGGTGACGGCAGTGCTCCGACTCCGACATTGGCTCGTGCAGGCGCGAACTGATGCGCGTTTGTGGCTGCGTAAAAGTCCGCGATGGGTAGTGGGTGGTTGCCGCGGACGATGTTCCATGCCGTGGACACCGCGAGATACGTTTGGAGCAGCAGCAAGCGATTGGCAAATGAAAGTGTGCCAGGTTTGAATGGGGACGACGATGATGAAGCGTCGTCCTTAAGGACGAATCTGGGCAGGAAGAGCGAAGAGGTGACGAGATGTGCACTTTTGGGACAGTGGTTTTAGGAATGACTAACAAGTCAGTGGAGAGTGTGCTTTAATGAGGGAAATGAGAAACACACAGGAAAAGGTCCGCATTCACCGCCCGCCCGCTGTTACCACGCGAGGCCCAGCCCCCAACACCGTACCAAAGGACATTTCCCCATATCACCTCTTCGAGCATGTCTCTGAGCCGAACTTCCGCTTCTGCATCGTTACGTGTTCCCGCGAGCCACTCTCCCGTCCACTCTTGAACGAGATTGTGGATGGCAGTTCCTGCCACCTCTACCACGGTTGGATAACACTGCAGGGCCTCGCTTGGGAGTTCCACGCTGAAAGCGGGATCATCGCGAACACGGCGGTGAAAGGAAAAACTGGGGCGTTTCTCGGGCAAGGGTTTATGAATATTGTTAGACCCCCCAAGCATGAGGGCGGACGTGAACCTGGACAGGAGCCCGTTGTTTGCCGAGGTGGCAAAGTAAAAAGGTGGGACGAGTTCTGGCTGGGCGATGTGATGGATGGCAGTTTGTGCTAGCCCTGGAAACAAAAAAAAAGATAGGTGAGGTGAGAAGAGACTGAGGGAAACGAAGATGAGAACAACAAGGACATACCTTGCGCGACCAGTCCAAGGATGCCAAATTCAAACCCGTAACAGAGGTGGATGAAAGGATGGAGTAATCCTGAAAATAGACGATTCAACATTTGTGGATGTTTTGTCGAATCCTTGTCGATGGCTTCGCGACTCGAGACAAAGTTGTAAGTAGGCAAAAATATGAATCGTTCCAGCGCCTCCGTCGGCGTGTTGTGCTGTAGGTAATCTATAAAGAAGGCGAGGTAGGCATCATAGTATCTTACGAGAAAAAGTGAATGTCCCAGGCGGAAATGGATTTGCAAGAGGAATATACTTCTCGTCACCCAAATGTTCCGCAAAGTCCTCCTCAGTGATCCGGTCGGGGCTCACTGGAACGGGTAACAGCTTCGGAATCTGTAGCTCCTTATAAACGTCTTTGATGAGCTCTGGCGAGGCACCGAGTGCATATAACGCCAATACATGATGAGCACAGTGACTGGGAGCAAATGACCGTTAGTTACTAGTGAGTTGGTTGGACCTGACAAGCTGTCATCGAGGTGACGGCGGCCCGAGGGCCCCGGGATGAATTGGACACTTGCTTATGAAATCGCAGGTCATTCAGGAAAATATGGTGCTTCCTGAAATCATCGCGCAAGATCTCGAGAACGGTCAAGGTGCTCTCATGAGACGGCCCTGGAAAGCCGGGCGCACCAGTCGAAGCCGGAATTGGATAGAACCTATCGACGACATCGTCGGAAACGGTGCTGGCGAAAGTTCTGGAAGATGACATGGCCCGAGATGCCAGTGCAAGAGGACGCAAGGACTGAGGGAGCTAGCCCAGGGCTACATTTTATAGGGGCTCGTCCGTTGGTCACGACTCAGTTAGAATGCTCTGAACCGACCATCGGTAATCCTTATCTTTCTTCTTGGAGGACCAGACTCGGTGGAGCCCCACTGGAGCCCCGCATTCCCCATTAGTTTATTAGTGTTAGTACGATATCATCGTCGCGGTGACCCGACTCGGGGGTCGCGGGACGCTCACGAAATACAGACAACTCGAAGTGGGAAGCGCATGCTGGCTAATTATTTTGAGCGGAGATTTAGGAATATGTGGTCCACGTCTATTAATAACCTACTTGCTGCTCGAATCAAGGAGTCCTCGATCCAGCCATCTTATTCAACAGATGCGTCTAACCTGGAAGAGACGAGCGGTCGCAAGAGTCCTGCGAGCGCCTCCCCGACCGCAACATGACCCTGCACCGTTGGATGCAGCCGATCAATCGTCAAGCTCCGGTTTAGCACCACACCCAGGTCCCACACGTGCACACCGATACTGGAGTGGTCCGCAGCAACTTGCTCCGCGATCTGGGCGTAGGCGTCTACGAAAGAGAAAGGTGATTGCACGGCGAAGGACGGGAAAGGATGCTGCGGGGAGAGGAAAGAGTTAAAATTCGAAATTCGAAACAACTCAGAATACCAAGAAAGAAAGAGGTGGATCGGGTGTACAAGGGTCGGGAAGGTTAGAAAGGAACGTACTATGATGCATATATGCGCAAGCGTCTCTTGATAGGCGCCCGTAAGCCGCGTGACAAACTTACGCATTGTTTCGACGAAGAGCGCCGGCTCTACACCAATACCTCTGTCGTTTGTTCCTGCACCCGCAATTTGAATGTGTTACTGACATGAACGGTGGCCCCACGAGGCTAGGCCGCTGGCGTGGCAGACGCACCTACTGCGATTACGATGATCGTCGGTCGCTCATCGAGTTGTGCGGGGGTATTTTCCAACGGCGAAGAGCCTGCCTATTTTATGATTTAGTTGTAGAATTTACGTTGAGGCTCGCGTCTGACGCAGGAGGTGAAGAGGGAGGAGGCACGAATCGGTGCTCCGCACGCACGAGGAAGAACCGCGATACCATCCCGGGGTCGCCGCGGATAAAAGAGACACCGGCCACATTTAGGTCTACAAGCGTGATACCGGGGTAGGCGACGATGGAGTGTGGGAGACCCAGATGGGCAGCAGCACGGGATGTGAACGCGTCGAGACTTCCGTGGGGTATCAGCATCGGCCGCGAAGCATACCCGCAAGCGATGGAGCCCCCTATGAAGAGGAGGCGAGAGCCCGAAGGCGGATCTGGCTGCGCTTGTACAGCGTCCAACTAATGAGGGTGTTACTCAGCATCGGTACTTTTATACTAGCCCTGGTCGCGAGACGAGAAAGACAAAGGAACCTACGCTGTCGATGACGATGGAAACCAACTCTACGACGGAAGACCAGTCGACCAGAGTTATCTCTACGAGTTTTTTCTGCCCGTCCTCGAGGCGATCGAACAGGGAAAGTAGCCCTGGTTGGACATTCTGAAAGGTAAGGACCTGGGTACTGGTGGGGACAGACTCGGAAAGGTGATGCCGATGGTGAGGACTATGATTGCCACTGCCAGCAAGATCTGAGAGGGTGCAAACGAGCGTGGTCGAGTCGCCTCCGAAGGAGTTTTTGTGCCTCGTCTGAGGGCCGAGGCGAATGGACAGGCTAGAAGAGGTGAGGATGAATGAGATGGAAGCGCTGGCCCAGGAGGCGGTCAGAGAGTCGGAATCGGTCTGGATCCAACGACCGGAACGACGAAACTGCGGAAGGTTTGGCGAGAGCTCTTCCATGGAGGGGAATTGAACGACGAGTCGTCCCAGCGCAGGCTTGCCACTGGCGAGAAGTGAAACGTAAATAGATTAAAGCTAGCGACTACTGTATGATACAAGGGCAATGGATCTTGTGACCTGGTGATTTCCATCTCCGACACAGAATACTCTAATACTCTACATGCGCGCTCGCGCTAAGTGCAACTATAAATGATTTCTGTGCCCATTCTGCAGCGTGCCAGTGAGTGCTAATGAACAAGATTTTTTCTTTGCTTCCTGCCCGGATGGCTACTGTATGTTTATTTCCTAAAGCGAATTTGGGGATGTTACGCGGGTCAGATAGTCAAAGTCTCGTATCTAACCCCAAATGCCCAATATATACGGTATCTGGTCGATCAGAATATTAGGCTGGTACCGCCCTTCTAACATCGGGACCAGTTGCGCTGTGTCCAAACTCTGGTCACAAATCATTTTATTTGCAGGGCATAGGCAATGTTACGCACAGGTTCACAGCAAAGCGCGGGAAAACAACCAAAAGTTCGTGAACCGCTGACATAGCAGCCGCAGCGGTCCCGCGAGGGCGTTCTTCAGCGCAATTTCTCCCCTCATGGTTAGATGCGTTGCCAGAAGCCCCGTTCAATGTGCGATTATCCATGCCCCATACGTATGCGCCGAAACCGGGGTGACCCGTACTACTTGAGAGGATGGCTCGAAAAATAAGAAATAGACTCGGGATATACGTCCGCGTGGCGCGTTGCGGCACCGCGCATCGGTTGGACGAAGAAGTTGGCTATGCTGTTGCCGTTTTTCTCCGCATGCAGGCGTTCAACGTGTGGCGCGGCTGACGGGTGAAATACTTTCAAGTGCGAGTACAATGATCGACGAACATACACAACGTGATATCATTCCATGTACAGTAGGCAAACGGGACACCAGCTGCCTTCGGATCAACTAGAGTAGTATTAGGATAGGAAATGCGAGTAGAAAATGCATCGATGCTGACCCTTGGTATCAATCCTGGGCGAATATAAAAAAGAGGCGACAGCGAGACGAACGGGCGCCAGCTGACAAGAACGAGGGTGACATCCCAGGTACATACGTTGATCGGTGAAACAAATTGCGGAGGCTTGGCAAAGCTTGGCAGTGGCGACCGTGGGAACCCTGTTGTGTAGCCCTCTGCACAGCACCAACAGCACATCGCGGTTTGAGACCGTGTAACTGAGGTTGTGTACAGCCAAACTCGCCGGTTTTTCTGCTGACTTGTTCCTGGCGACAGTTCAATTGGATAGGATTGGTCCCAGGTACAGGAATTGACGCCTGTTTGGTGTGCGCCAAGGAGGCCAAGCCAAGACGTTTACCGAAATCAAAATCAAGTTGCAACAGCCGGTCGAGAAAGAGGAAAAGGATGACATCTAACAACTCATCCTTCAACTCCTCTTCCCCATACCGCGATGAGTCTGTTTGACCGCTCCTCGGGTATCGTTTCCCCCGCTGACTCGGACCCCCTCAGCGGTTACCCTCAAGACCCTTATCTCTATTATCGTCCAATCTTTGCCCGCTCTCTCCCCATCCAGGTCCTTCTCACAGGCATTACTCTCACCCTCGTTGCCATCCTACTCATCCAACTCCTCTTTTCCGCCCCCTCACACCTTCGTATCGCTCGTACCAACTTTTACCTTCAAGTTTCCGCCGCACTCTCCCTACTCGCCTGGGAGATCGCCTCCCTCATTCTTATCCTTAACATATCCGGGGATCAGAGTTCAAGATGGCCCTTCATGCTCGACTATATTGCCATAGATTTCCCCCCTCTCGTCGACCCCCGTAACCGCGGCAAATGGTCAACTGCTGAGTTAACTTCTTGGTTTTTCCTGAACGCTATGGTCTCCGTGCTCACCCAGGTATGTCCGTTGTCTCCTATGTTGACCCTACCGAAAACGACTCTTTTGTTCCGTGTCAAAGATTACACACATCCAATTCCTCACTCTCATGTACCCTTCCCGTCTTGAGGGCAAAGTCATTTTTTCCCTCCTTGGCCCCATCGCCATCATCGCTGCGTTGACTCAGTTTGCGCCACTCCACCCAAACAAAGAGTTCGTCTCCACCGCGAGCGCCGTCCGCAACGTTTGCAATGCCACACTCGCCATCCTCTTCGCCATTTTCCTCGCCATCTGGGGCTTCGGCGTCAATCGCAAGCAAGCCTGGCGCACAGACGGTGGCACCGCATTCTTTGGCGCCGGCGCAATTTTTCTCTCCCTCGCCTCAACTGCCTTTACACTCCTATACATCCCCACGCGGGACCAGTTCGAGTGGTTGCCAGGCTTTACTGCCGCTATTATACTCTGGCAAACCTTCCTCGGCTGGTGGTGGTGGGTCGGCGCCGGCATGAGCATGGGCGAGGCCGAAGAGTGGATTCGGCGTGTTGAGAAGCGTCAAAGGCGACGGCTTGCGCGTGAAGCCCGCAGGAAGGACCGAAAAGATCGTTTACGGGGGGCGTGGAATAATATCACTGGTGGTCATCGCGCAGCCACTGCCTCATCCACTGACGTAAATAAGTCGCCCTCTGGTATGACGACTTCAGCCAGGAGGAATGGAGGCGGCTCAGACTCGGACTCCCTCTCCCCATCCTCAAAATCGGACGACATGTCTACGGTGGCGGGGCGACCAGCCGATAGCGGGAATAGCCGAGACCAGGGTTGGTGGCCGTGGACCCTCGCACGGAACACATACCACTACGTCCGCGACGCCCATAATAGCGCCACCCGTCGTCGCGCTCTCGAGCGTGCCAACATTCCCGCGACATCGGGTTGGGCTCTTGGTTCTTTCGGCTTGCGGGAAAGGGAGGCTGCGATTGAGATGGAGGGAGTGGACCAGCTTGTAGACCCAAGCGGTAGTGGTGCAGCAGCAGATGAGGCGGATGCGGACCAGCAAAAAGAAGGGGGAGAGGAGACTGAGACTGGGCAGGATACAAGGCCAAGAAGACGTAAGAGGGAACCCCCGCGACGACCTCCAGAAACCCCGGCAGACCCGAGCCCATCCTCGTCGTTGTGGTGGTGGGGTCCGCTAAGACGGTGGCGATTGCAAGACTCAACCGAATACGCGGAGCGGTCATGACACATTCAAGAAATTGTACCCATTGCTTTTCTTTGTATTTATAGCTGTGATATCCTTCGCATTTTTCGGTACGGGACCTCGCATCAATTATCATATCATCGTTCACGCCAGGTTTGGTTTGAACTCTTGATGAAGTGCAGCCCACAAGGACAACGTGAGATTCATTCATCCCTCCCTAGTATCCGTTGGGGGCTTATCGTTTCTGATCTGCAACGACCTCGCTTCGTGTTGGACCCATAACGTTGGTTGTGGTCATTCTGCCGCCCTGTTGTGCAGGTTCGCTACGCTCAGTACCCCGCCAGAAATAATACCAAATCCGGCGCGGCAAACATGTTCAACGTTCACCTCCCGAAGTGCTACCAGCACGCTTGCCACAATCTCGCCGCTTCTCTCTCTAGCCCCCCGCCACAAATTTTTGTAGCCATTGTAGCGCCCGTGGTGTATCATTGGTCCCGTTGACCTCCGTTGACTCCCTGTCGGAGATTCTCTCGTGTTCATGCATCGTATAAAGAGGGGGGGGCCCTTCGTGTTCTTCTTCCTGCATTGCCCCCATACCCTCACCCCATCATCTTATCCATGGATTCTGAAACAAGCAGAGCGTCCTCCCCGTCCGAGATTTACTCTCCTTCTCTGCTTTCGGCGCCTTCGTGCGCCTCTCCCGCTTCTCCCGCCTCCTTCCACCAGTTGCTAACACCATTTGATCAAATTTATCCTCCCCATCCATCCTATCTCTTCTCCCGTCACGGTCATCGTCGTCGCCGCTTTGCTTCACCCGAAGTCGATCTCTATCCCGACGGTGATGGCCCGGGCTCGCGCGACTCTGGACTATTCGCTCCTCCCCCATCGTAAGCAACGCTTCTTGCTTTCCTTCCCTCCCGTGATTTTTTTATTTTTTTGGTTTCTGATGATCGCGCGATACGAAACTTACACAGCCCGATCCTGTCATTTACTACGGATCCCCTTCATATCCCGCACGGGGACAGAGATTTGCTTTTCTTGCTAGACCAGCTCATCCTCAGTAACATTCCCTCCCAGCCGGAGCAAGAAGTGGTCACGACTGAAGCTGAAGTCGCCAACGGGGGCTTCCTAAACTTCGCCGGTGGTTCCTCCGACTATGCGGTGGACGGGCTCACAAACGCCTATAGTGGCTTTAGCTTCTCCGACGCCCTTCTGAACCCCATCGTACCCGACATTCAGCTGACCCACGTTGAGCACTATGCGGCTCCTTCGTCGTCGTCGTCGTCGTTGTTGCCCTTCCACACCGAGGATTCCCTGCTCTCCCCCGCCACTTTCCACAGCATGTTGAATGAAGCGGCGGCTCTGTCGTCTTCCTCCACGTCGACCGACACAACCGCTGCTGGTGCTGGTGATGCCCCTCCCCTGTGGCTGCCAATGCCATCGTCCTCGCCGCTGCCGCCGTCACTTGCAGACGAAACGGAGCTCTTCCCGTTCCTCGCGCCGACCGGCGTAGCGTCGGACCCTGACCCCACTGCCAGCGGTCAGTTGTCCTTCGCCGCCAGTACGTGGACTTTTGAATCGGCGCGGCGTATGGTGCCGGAGCCGGTGCCGGATCTATGGTTGGATGATCTACAGGCGTATCAGGACCAATACTCGATACCATGTTGTCCCCGCTGCGGTTGGTCCATGTTTACACCTACATACGGCCCGATTGTCTCCTAGATATCACCCGGTTCGTTCCTATAAAGAACGCAGTGTTTTCGCGAGAGCCTGCGGCACATCAGATGGTATCCCCATCCCACCCAACTAACTGACCCCACGTGCCCCCACACCCAGTACTTGTCTTCTGTACATCATGCATCATGTTCTATGATTCTGGCCCTTGTCTCCCCCACTCGCCTCCTACCTTATCTAATACCCCATCATCGATTCCCAACCTGTATCACGCCCTTGTTCAATTCTCATTATTAATCTGTCATGCTCTGTTTTCTTGCATTATCCCAATATCACTGTACGACCGAAAAGCGTAATGTTGTGCCACATTGCAGAGATCCAAGTATAACGCTGAATAACCATTCCCTTACCTATGCTACCTCATTGTACCCTACATTATTCCAATGATATCTTACAAGCTTGCCACCAGTCCATTGTTTGTTTGCCCTGTCGTATGATTCCAATTGAATTGATTGAAAACCGTAATACACATCCTCTTTACTCTAAAGAGCCACAGTCGGTGAGCATGGTGGTATAAATCATTAGCCCACAGCGATTGAAAATATAAGAAAACAAAAGGGCCAGTCCGCGTAATCTAAATCAGTTCGAATCATGATCATACTCTAACCGGACCAACTCGGCCGCGAGCTTGTCGAGCACTTCCTCTGCATGCGGATTGCGTGGGAATTGGGTTCCCGTACCAGAACTACCATCACAGAGTAAGGCATCCAGTATCAGCGAGCTTTCCTTCCTCGGAAACAGATAACAAAACTGGGGGGGAACGTACCAGTGACCACCCCACAATAACCTGGCGGCCCATGTGCGCCAGCCGTGCTTCGACCCCACAGTCCCGAACACCTGTGCGGCGTTGCGCCGCCAGCCGACATCGTAGAGACGCATGCGTGCGTGAGCCTTGCGGACGGCACGGCGCTGTGACGTTTCCAGCTGGTATTCCAGAGGCGGACTTGAGAGGCGGCAAGGGGGCAGAGGGGGAAGATGTCGTAGAAGGTAGTAAGGCGAGATGTGCTCGAGAGTCGTTTGATTCGTACTGTCGTACATCGAGAAATGGCGGGGTGTAAGAGGTTACGTGGATTAGCTTTGTCCTTCATTTCGAGGAAGGGGAGCGGACGCACAGTACAAGGTAGATGTGATAACCGAGGAAGGAACCCAGGACGAGCGCGAATGCGCACCCGGCAAAGGAGAGCAGAAGCATGTGAACTGGTGTCATTTCATTCTGGAGTTACAAAGGTGGTTCGAGAGATGGTTTTAGCGGAGCGGTACTCCAGCTGAGGGGCGCAGCACGAGTACGCACAATTGCCGTCGGTTTGCTGAATGCAAATATGAGTCCGCGGATGCACACTACGGCGACGTAGGCCGCTAGGAACGTGACGGAGGCGAGAAAGTGTAGGAAGGAGGGGTACGTCCGGAAACCCTGCACCTCCGATGTCAGGAGACGAGGTGAATCTCACGAGATGCAAGCATGACGCACAATGCATTTCGCACCCATCCAAGGACAGTGGTGATCTACCGTGCGTAGAAAAAAAAAAGAAACGAACAGTGAGCGCGGCGATAGAACGCCCTAAAAGGCAAACAAAAACGGCACGCACCCATTTTAAGGATGCAACGCCCACACTGGGAGCAGTGGTGCGCGCGCTCTGGCTTCGGCCTCCAGCAAATGCGGCACCACTTTCCTGGTTGCGTGTAATCGTCGGTCGGAGGCGGGGCGAGTAGCGCATCCTGGAGACTCATCTCGTCCCCGCCGCCACTGTCGCCGCGCGCCGCACTTCCATCCGCATCGTGGTCCTGCTCCTCCGACTTGGGATCCGGGATCGATCCTGGGTCGCGCGCGACGCAGACGATAAGCGAGCTGAAGGCGAGGAAGGAGAGGGTGTAGATGACGAGGAGGTGAGCGATGAAGTAATGCGGCGCGTGTAGAGTTAGATAGTGGTAGTTGAGTAGGACGTATAGGATAGATGGATGGGGTGCTAGGAGTAGCAGGACCGCAGCTTGCGACCAGGTTGAGTCGACGTGAGAAGAAAAGGAAGAAAAGAAGACAAAGAAAGGTGTGCGAGACTCACTGGTTAGAGGCACGTAATGGTACCACCGACGCGGGTTGCCTGGACGCTCGCCGTCGTCACCGTCGTCCGAATCGTCGTCATTGGTGATTCGTCCCCGGAAGGGTGGCAAGGGGGTGCCTGACTCGAAAGTGAGGAGTGGTACGGGATTTTCGTGCATGGATACCGGGGGTAAAAGAGACTGCGTGAATGGGCAATATTTTTTCCCTAATAAGCAAGTCGCGAGCGCGAAGAAGGATTACAGATCAAACAAGGAGTGGCATGGGCGACCGCCCAGATGTGGATAATAGTAATAAGGGATGCGAAGGGAAAGATAGAGATAAAGTACAGATACTGTACAGAGCGATGGAACAATGACGGAGGAGAAAATACGTGAGCGATTACGACGCGCTGCAATCCCGGCACGAACCCTACTCTGGCTCAAGTTACGAGCTTATTTCCCCTTGACGACCGTTTCGACTATCTCTATCCTTGTACACCACACCTCACCCCCAGCCGTCGAGTACGTTGTTTTCCCGGACTCGCCAATCAAACCGCACTGCCAGGACCACCGGCATTTTTTTCCTGTCAAAATACGATGGTAATAGTTGGCTCTATAGACGCTCGGAAACCAGTTCCATCCGGCACACGAGTCGGCGCTTTCCCCTCCCAAGTACCACATTCCCTCCTCTAGTAATCCGAGGATCACAGAAGGACCTCGAGCAATGCGCACGCACACACCCATGGATCAATTAATTGCCAATACTCGCGACTCTTGCCGTGTGCCGTGCTGAACAGGGCAGATACGATCGGCCCGCCGTTATGTTATGTTATAATATTGACATCACTCCGCACTCGCACTCGCACCACCCGGCCACCCGTCTTCACCCATGGCCACAACAACCCCACCTTTGTTCCCCTCAGGCTCGTTGTTAGTCGGATCCACCCTTTCTCCAAGTCCGACCGACCCAGGACCAGGGAATGATGATATTCCTCCTATCTCCCTCTGTTGTTCGTCCCGTCCCGTTCACATTCTCTCGTCCACCGCAGAGACTGACGCAGCCTTAATATCCCATGCGTAGTATACGTATTTTCCAGTTAGCACTTCTCTTCCCGTTATTTATGAGTGCACCTCCGAACTGACACATACGCAAAGTCGTTCTCATCCTGTTCTTGATGATCCTTGGCGCGTTCGTCTCGCGCTCCGTCCGCCGCCGCCGCCAACGCAGTGTCGCTGCTCTCACCGCCCTCACTACGGGAAATTACGGACAAGTGACAGGGCTTCGAGGCAAGTTTGACAGTCCTCCGGCGTCAAAACCCGTGTTGTGGGAAACGCGGATTACCCCGATAGACGACGAAGCAAAGGGATGGGCCAGCATATTTGTGCGTCTCCTCATCCCCAGCCTCATCAACACATCGATTATTATTCCGCATGCTGAGATGTCTGCTGTGGTTAGCCTGTAGCGGGTACAGCCATGGTACCCGACGCGAAAGCGCCGGAGCACGATGTGAAGATTCAACGTCTTGCCTCGTGGCGATCACGAATGCGCTTCTCACCGCATCCGAGTCATCGCCCTATCGTGGTTGATCCATCACCTTCCTCCGTTGCTTCGTCGGAGCCACCAGCCTCGTTATCAGCGCCAGTGGACCTGACATTCCTTATCTCAATGCCCACGCCCTTGCCCCATACGAAAGCTGGACAGGAAAACGGAGGACCACCGTTGGTCGAGCTTGGCGTCGCTCAGGTCCCATACACGCCAGATGTCACGCGATGAATTGTCCCTTCTTACTGAGGGTTTCTTCATTGTTGCTGTCCTCGTCGAACTTTATACGCACGTTGTGTCGATGCTCTCATGATTGACTGTTTTGCATTATTCATGCGTAGTGATGACAGCGCGTTCCCTCCTTTGCCGGACATACCATAACTCCTCCACGAGATAGGTGCTCCCAACGTACATGGCTGTGATGTACGATATTCTGTCCTCGTCGAACTTTGTACATACGTTGTATCGACACTCATGATTAATTGTCACGTATTATACATGAGCCCCACGCCCTACAGCGCGTTCTCTGCTTTACCGGACATATCATACTCCTCCACGAGGTAGATGCTACCAACGTACATGGCTGTGACGTACGATATTTAATTCAACTCTAGGGATAGATCCCATATGCGTAACCAGTGTGTAGATGCTGTGGGAGGTTATTCCAATAGCGTAAATGGTGGTGGAGTGTCGGAACTCTGAGCATGTGCTTTACCGTACAATACTAGTAAGTTACTACTGTGGTACCTCAATAAGTCGACCGCATTACGCGTCATCGCGTGTTCTTAACTTGGGCGATAACAGACTCTACGCCTCGCGGGGCAACTACTGTAGGATCACTATGGACCAAGTCCTGCCCTAACCTACATCTGGGGCAGGCAGGGCTATGCAGCGCTTGTTAATAAATGGGCTGATAGCCGACGGGTGGGCCGGAAAGCCCGCCACCTTGTTGGCATTTCGCATCGTTCCTGTCCCTTCCTGGCTCTATGCCATCGCCGCAGCGTATATGACTCACTTCAATACGGACGGGCGAGTCATTTCGTCGACGACATAATCGCGGACCCGCACTGTGACGCAGTATGATATGTAGCCTCACAGCCTCTCACAAGCGAGCTCGAGTCATGCTACACCTCCCCCTCGCTATAAGACGATGTCCTCACCCGCAGTACTTTCCTCCATCCTGCGCTCGGGCTGGATTCAACCTCGTCACAGTAGACGACTGGTAAAAATGTCGATGTCTTTCGCTGCCTCCACGTCTCAAGTCATCACTCTTCCCTACATCCGAGAGCTCTTCGATCCCAACTTCCTCGATGTCCTGCTTCCTCCCCGTCCCGCTCCCGTCACCAGCGTCGATGCGCCAGTAGTACCCAAGAACCCCTTCATGGATGCTCTGAAGTCAGTCGCCCACCACAAGCTCACGCAGAACGCATCCCCGGCATTCAGCTCCACGCTTTCGAGCACGTTGGATGCGTTTCAGAGCTTGTCTGCCCAGATGGCCGCTGGAAGAATAGACTCTATACTTGCCAAGGCATGGGAGGAGGATCCTGCGCTCACATTGAAGATCATCTGGAACACGCGGAGCATCCACGATGGTAAAGGTGACAAGGAGTTGTTTTACCGGTACGTTTTAGTTCGTCTTAGTCGTGTTTATCAGTTCTGTTGACCCATCGCGCATGAATCTAGGGCTTTTGGCTGGCTCTATGAACACCACCCCCGCACGGCGATTGCCAACCTCTCTCAACTCGTTGCTCCTGTCTGCGCGATCAAGTCTAAGCCCAGCCAATCGTCTCATGGCTACTGGAAGGACCTTCTCAACATCCTCGCCCTCGCTACAGTTGAGCAATTTGGCGTTCATCCCGCTCCGTTCTTGCATACTCCTCGGAGCCCCTCCCACAGTGATCGTTCCGTCGGTCCTAGCAAGATGACATCTGATGAGCGCAGCTCCGTGACGACACCGGAAGAGTTCAACGCTCTGCTCGTCGCCAAAAATCAGAAGGCTAAAGCCCTGGCCCGTGATCGTCGCGTCAAGTTCGCAGCCGACGCCCATACGCTGCTGCTTTTGAAGCTTTCTGAGCCCCGCTTCCGTGCCCTCTATGTTGCCGTGGCGCGCCTCTTTGCGGACGAGCTTGTGGGCCAGGCAGCACTCATGCGGAGGGCAGAGGCCCTGCCAGACGGCGAGGAGCGTAATCGGATCTTGCGTGAGGTGTCTCTGGTCGGGAAGTGGGCACCCACGCCTGGCGCCTCGCACGACAGAGTGACCAACATCTCCACGGCAATCGCGATTCTCCTGCATCACCGTGACGCCATGGCGTCCCTCTCCCGGCCAGTCCTTGTCTCGGATGCCGTATCCACAGGGGATGTTCATGTTCTCCGCTCGGTCTACCAACGCTGGGTCCTCACACCGCTGCGCGCCGCAGCTCGCGTCCCAGAACCGCTCATGGCGGCGGGCCGCTGGGGCGACGTCTCGTACAAGCGTGTCCCCTCCAAATGCATGCACATCAACAGTAAACACTTCCTTAAGCACGACGCCGAACGATTTGAGTCCTACTTGGACAGCGTGGCGGACGGTAAGGTGAAGATTTCCGGCGCGACGCTTCTCCCGCACGAACTGCTCGCCAAGGCGCTCACGCCACGCCGCTTCGGGAATAAAGGAGGGGAGTCCTCGCTGCCGTCTGTGATTCGCGAGCGGATCGCAAAGCGCGAGGCGCAGGTCGTCAACGCTCAATGGGACGCGATGATCGCGCGGCTTCGCGACGCCGGCACATTGGACAACTGCCTTGCCGTCTGCGACGTCTCCGGTTCGATGGGCAGCATCAACTGGCTTGGATCGGAGAGGCCCCAGCCCATCCTCCCGGCCGTGGCACTCTCGATGACGCTCGCGCAGCTCGCCAAGCCGCCCTTCGCGAACACCTTTGTCACGTTCTCCGCGAGCCCTGAGATCGTCACGCTCCAAGAGGGCGCGGGGCTTGCTGCGAATGCGTCGGCGATGGTGTGCAGCCAGTGGGGAATGAACACGGACCTGCACGCAGTGTTCGTACGTCTGTTGCTCCCGCTCGCCGTGCGGCACCGCGTGCCGCGTGAGGATATGGTACGGCGTCTTTTCGTGTTCTCCGACATGCAGTTCGATGCCGCGGATGGTGCGGGGAAGGACGCGGGCAACTGGGAGACGAATCACGATGCCATCGCCCGTGCTTACGCCGAGGCGGGGTACGACGTGCCTGAGATCGTGTATTGGAATCTAGCTGGCCAGCTCGAGACCGTTCCAGTGGAGGCGGAGCGGAAGGGCGTCGCGCTCATGAGCGGGTTTAGCCCCGCCATGATGAAGGTGTTCATGGGTGAAGAAGAGGACACGTTGGACGACGATACGGTCATGGTGGACGAACAAGGGGAGGAGATCAAGCCGCAGAAGCGGAAGCAGGAGATCACACCGTTGTCGATCATGATGCGGGCGCTTGGGATGGCGAGCTATAGGAATCTCGTGGTTCTGGATTGAGGCATGGTATATAATTTATAAGTTAATCGCATTCACCTCACCTACATTGTAGCAATATAATTCATATGCAGCTCTTCTCCGTTCTTCGGATAGAATCCTCTTGTGTGAGGAACGCGACACCTCTTTGGGTCTCGAGACAAACGAGCGACTATTCGGTGTCATTTTTAATGCGCTACCCAGTTACAGCGGAGTAGGTAATATGAAAAAGGTAACAATTACTGTAAGTAATTAAACTTGTTCACTTTAGGAAGTGGCTGGTGACCTCACGACGCAAACTTGAAGGCAGCCGCCGTACAGGTACTAGTGGAGCTGACTTCGAAGCATCCCAGTCGCTCAGCGCTCAGCAGGGGTTCGAAATACAATATACTTCCTACATTCTCTTTGGCCTGAGATGTATGTCCTCCAGCAGCGTACAAGGTTCGTCCGACTCTAGCTTGGTACACTGTGACTGTAACCAATTTTATATATACACTCCTGGTGACCGTTCTCGAGTCCAATCATCGGCAACCTGCGCCTTTATTTGGAAGTTCAGGAATAGTCGACTGCTTGACACGAGGCTTTGAGAGGTTCGTCCGGCCGGGGTCTCTGCGTATTCACCGTGAAGAGTGAAAACTTCGTCTAGTGGTGAAGCCGGTGAAGGACTTACACTCCCTCTGCGGCCATAATTCCCCTACAACTCCTCACTTCCCTGTACTGTAAGGCCCCGCGTGACCTGAGTGCGTCGGAACTTGACTAGCTTGACTAGCGGTGACGTCACGTCGGAACATTCTCCCTCCCTTCAATGCCCATTGCCAACAGCAGCGCGAAGGGACAACTCGAGGCCAATCGCATTCGCTCCCACCCTCATCGCCTTCGTGTCGGGTGGAGCAAGGACAAATTTCTATTCTTTCTTTTTCATTGCCTCTCACCTATCCATCTCTCGCCTTAACCGTTGCGCACAGCCATAGGTACTCACTCATGTATATAAACCAGGCTTACATCTATTCAAAAATATCGAATCAAGTCTCTTTCTCAGTTCATCCACAGCGCGCCGTCGCCCCTTTTCTTCTTCTTCCCCTTCCTCCTCCTCCTCTTCTCTTTTCCCTCGCTCTCTCTGCCCCTCTTTTCCAGGTCCACCTTTACCGCGGCGGACGCATACCTATCGCTGCCACCGCACAGTACACTAAGACCTGCAGCCGATGCCCGGAAGCAATCCGTTTTGGGAAGCTTCGCCGAGAGGTCTTTTATCTCCACATCAGCTAAACCCGCGGCACCTTCGGGTTTATGTTGTTCTTCCTGTGATATTCTTCTCCGCTTGATCGGACTCGGAGTTGAGCGCGAGGGACTATTCCTAGCTATGCCCGCCGCTATATTTTCGATTTCCGAAGAGCCCCGTCGTTTGTTGTACGCTACGACGCTATCGCTTGGTGTAAGATGATTTATTAATTTCCTGGTAAAGCTCGGTACCTATGAGGCACGTACCCTTCACCGGCTGCTGTCACGGTCTGCTCCGACTTGGTGTCATGGTTGGAGCAGTGGACCTTGGGGGTCCTGACCTCCTCTTTCAGACGACCTATGGGTGCAGAATCCATTACGCTCCCGCTATCCGAGTCGACGTGCCGCCGCTCACCTCGCATCAATGTAGTAGGAGCAATCAGTGCCAGAGTAAAGCGAATTAGTTCATGGGTGCATTTGTCCTCAGACTTGTTGGCGGGGGCTTTCGATATCCGTAAAAAATCCCTGAACATTGGTGGTTTCTCTTCCGAATGGGAACCCGGTTTTATGGATGCAAGTGGTTCCCACCACCATGACGGGACGGAATTTTCGAGTTGGGACATTGGCATGGTTCCCAGGATTGCGTGCGGCCGTACGATATCAGCAACGATGACTTCGTGAAAGGCTTGCGCAAAGTTGTATGCCTTATTGTGTTCATATTTGTTTACTATCTCGGTCCCCAATTTTGCTAGGCCACTGAGTTCCGAGCTTCTGAGAACGATAATGAAAAAATCATCCTCGCGTTGGCCTTGGTGGGTCCT